>DF242099.1:0-62969 GCA_000507305.1 Breviolum minutum Mf 1.05b.01 | reverse complement strand
CAGATTAGATCAGATTTGATGAGATAGATAGATAGATAGATAGATAGGATTAGATCAGATTAGATCAGACTAGATGAGAGTAGTTTGGATTCGATTCGATTCGATTAGATTAGATTAGATCAGATTTGATGAGATAGATAGATAGATAGATAGATAGGATTAGATCAGATTAGATCAGATTAGATCAGATTAGATCAGATTTGATGAGATAGATAGATAGATAGATAGATAGGATTAGATCAGATTAGATCAGATTAGATCAGATTAGATCAGATTAGATCAGATTAGATCAGATTTGATGAGATAGATAGATAGATAGATAGATAGGATTAGATCAGATTAGATCAGATTAGATCAGATTAGATCAGATTAGATCAGATTAGATCAGATTAGATCAGATTAGATCAGATTAGATCAGATTAGATCAGATTAGATCAGATTAGATCAGATTAGATCAGATTAGATCAGATTAGATCAGATTAGATCAGATTAGATCAGATTAGATCAGATTAGATCAGATTAGATCAGATTAGATCAGATTAGATCAGATTAGATCAGATTAGATCAGATTAGATCAGATTAGATCAGATTAGATCAGATTAGATCAGATTAGATCAGATTAGATCAGATTAGATCAGATTAGATCAGATTAGATCAGATTAGATCAGATTAGATCAGATTAGATCAGATTAGATCAGATTAGATCAGATTAGATCAGATTAGATCAGATTAGATCAGATTAGATCAGATTAGATCAGATTAGATCAGATTAGATCAGATTTGATGAGATAGATAGATAGATAGATAGATAGGATTAGATCAGATTAGATCAGATTAGATCAGATTTGATGAGATAGATAGATAGATAGATCGATGTATTTCGACCCGTTCAACTTCAAAAATCAAAGGTGCGAATCATGGCTCAAAATGAAGGCACCAACCGAACCACAGAATCATGTTGACTCTTTCCATTCCCCTGGGGAGGTTGAATCGACCTTTTATGCAACCTGAGGCAGACTGCTGCCACCTCTACTGCAAAACATGGACTTAGTCCTGACCACAGACGTGGGAATCTAGACAGACCCGATGGTTGTTTGCCAGAACACCTAGGAGACAATCAATCATATAGTCAAAAAAGCCACTTTGACCGGCAAATTTCTTGTGATTTTTCTGCTCATTAGATGTATTTCCAGATCTGTGTCTCCAAGAATTTCAGGATCCAACATCTTGCCAAGCCTTAGGATCTGAAGATTTTTAGCCTCAAAAAACCACGGACATTGGCTAACTAAGTTGGAAGTTGAAGGATATCCAAGGCCCCTTTTGCTAAATGGATGACAAGGAGATCCATTGCAACCAAGGTATAGAGCCTTCAGCCAATCCTCCAGATGGTTCAAATCCAGGATTAGCTGCAGAGAGCTAAGATTGCAGTTTGGCTGTTGGGATATCGGATCTTCATCTTTTGAATACTGATAAGATTTCGAATTTGATTTATGATTGTCTAGTTTCAAAGTGCAAAGTTACTTGTGTCATGACCCGAAAAACCCGAATCAAGGGCGACGATGTGGTTGAATCCCTGGCAGCGAACTATTTTCTGAAGGAGGCGTTGGGTGCTGCGCGTTCCTTGAGGGCAATAGACCCTCTGAAATGAAGTTTTTTCAGTAGCTTTTCCGCAAATTGACCCAAAAAATAAGAAAATTGGATGGACCTCAACTTTGGGGTGATCGATGTTTTGTTTATTTTTCAATTTTGGTGCGTTTTTTCAATGCCAACAAATCCCAACAACTTTCGGAGACCGGAAGGCTGGTGAACTTTCAAGCATCCAACACTTTGGTGGAGGACCTTTGGTGTCTTCACCTCAGATTTTTGCCGTTGTAACACCACCTGGTTACATTTGGAGATTAGATCTGCTTCACTTACAGGCAACTTACAGGGCCCCAAGAGTGATTTTAGAAAGAAACATGAGATTTTAGGGGGATTGCAGATATTCAGTAGGAGAAATATAGAGTTTGAATCACTTGTTTTTTCCAGGGCTTCATGGGTCCACTTTGTTGCCATCGCATTGGATCCAAACCTAAAAAGAGTGCCAGACATCATAGTCAGTATGTGGTGTCTACGTGTTTTTTTACATCCTTTTCTGTAAAGGATATACACACATAAGTCCAGCTGTTCATTTTGGAATGATCATACTTCCAATCACAGGATTCTTGAGATGAGTTTTTGAGTTGAACCAGATTGCAAGGCGAGCAAGGAAAAGACATGTCTTTAAGACCGGGGCCATTTACGATGGGCTGGGCACTTACTTGACTTAGAACCACGTACTTCGCAGGGCCAAGTTTTGTTTTCAATGATTCTTCTCAATGACTTCCAAAACAAAGTCTCAAGATTTAACTTCTTAATCTGAAGTGAGCCAGGTTTGTAGACAAGATTCTTGCTCACTGCTCATCTTTGAGACGTGATAAACATGTCACTCACTCCCTACTCCCATGACCCAAACAGCGATGAGGCAATGGCTTGGCAATGCCCGTGATGGCTTTGGACGGCAGACTTGGCCAGATGGTGCCGGGAAGGGAAGTTCTGGATGGCCACCATTTGGGAAGGGAGAACTTGGAAATTTTTGAGAAACCACCTGACTTTTTTTCTTCTTTTAAGTCGCGAATTGGGGGTTGAGACAGATGCAAAATCATCCTGGATGGTTTGTCTTCCTCTCTTGATTGGGGGGAGGATCTCTGATTATTTTCGCAAGGTGCAGAGTACATTGGAGATTGGAAGAACAATGTTGTGTTTGGAGCTCAGATACAAAGAAGCTCTAGTGGTACCGAATGGGTGAAGTCAAAACCATGATGACTTGAAGAACGTGTCGTATGATTTCTACCCTTTCCTACTGTTGATGATAGAAAACTGGCTAAGTTCATAGCTAAGTTTATTCTACTATTTACCATAGGTTTTTTTTTACACATCCTTTCAGATTTCTACAAAAATACCACGATTTCTGCAAGATTCCACACCATTTTGTTTCGGAACAGTTTGTTTTATCCTACTTCCCTTGGGGGGGGGATCCCGTGATCCTGATTGAACCTTAGAACTGGCATGGGCTCCTTTGCTCATGGTGATGGAGATCGATACATCGGTCAATGGAGGTGGATTTTTTTTTGCGTGACACAAGCGGAGTCGATTTAGAAACTCTTGGTGTTTTTTGTTGATGCTTTTGATATGATTCAAAACAAAGGACATCAGTGATTGGATACTTGATATATGATACAACATGATGCAAATTAAGTTTTGATACCCATGATACACTATGTGTCCTGTCATTTTTTGATGACTGTTTTTTTTGTATCTATGCTGCTTCCGCGGATCTCTTACTTTGCCAAGAACTTGATGGCGTATGGCTCGCAGCTTCGTTGCTGAAGAAGCATCCAGGGCCAACAAAAACTGCAAAGGAGCAGGAGAAGAGTGCAGAATCTAAGAGATGTAGAAACCCCGTGAAAGGCAAGAGGATCAACAAGAGGTAACTTTGAATCAGGTATGTGCATTAAAATTCAGGATGTAACCACATCACATCAGACTGAAGCTGAGTCTCCCCGTGTGCCCATCATGATCTATGCCATAGAGCGTCCATTGAAACAGGCCGGAAGTACAGCGCTTTGTTGCACAGCAACTTTCGTTGATTTTCACACCTGATCAAATGTCAAGGCTCTCAACAAGTTTTTCCATGGAAAAGAGTTCACTGCTCAGCGAGCTTGGACATCGATGAGTTCACTGCGAAAATGGGAAAATAGCGGCCAAACAACTTGGCAACATGACATACACTCGCGAAAACTCACATAGATTACCCAAAATGATGCATATATTGGCTAATCTTAGGTAATCTATGTCAAAGTGCAGGGGGTATTTGTGCATCTTATTTGTTCAATGTTCGTTCTTTCAATCTACTTGAGGCCCTATCAAGTTCTTCGCTCCCTCTTCATTTTCTTTGTCACAGCCAAGTTGCTGGGACGCTTGCAGCATATCTTGAGGCCAGGTGTTTTTGTTGGTTCTTTGGAGGGTATGATACGACGTTGATGGCTGAAATCCGGTAAACTCACCAGTTGAGGGAAAAGTAGTTTATCCGTTTATCCCATTATTTACAAGGCTTTCTACCTGCCAGGTGGTTGGGAATGGGATTTCTTCCAACCATCAACAGTATGATCAGTTTCCTTGGCTGCTCAGTTTCTGCAATCTCAGGTATGAAGGCCTTAGAAGTTACTTTCTTCGTTCAAAACCTCAGAGTTTGGAACCAGCTTCAGACGTTCGTTAAAGTTCTTAGCCCCTTTTTTTTGTTGGAGTCCAACAAAAATGGATGGCCAATCAACAAAGAAGAAAACGGTTGGTTTTTTCTCCGGCAAATTCAGGTGTTTTGACTCCTTACCTGAAAAAAATGCCCATGGTGCAAGCCTCAACGAAATTTCACTGCTGCAAACGCCACAAAAAAGCCACGGGGAAAGCCTGGATGCTGGGAATGGATGAGGTCCGTGCCAAGCTTGACAAGGAAATGCAAAAAACGATGGCTGAACTCAGATTCAAATTCTCACAGGAGATGGGGAGCTGATGGATTTGCAGGTGAATGGATGAAAAAATGGACTTTAGGATTCATGGAACAATCGTGGCTTCCGTCATTATGTCAGCCCCTTCATGGAACTTGCACCTTTTTCACCAATGGGCCATCTACTGGGCCAAAAGCAAGATATGAATTCGAACATTCGAACATTTCCTCCGATTTTTTGGTCTCTGTTCGGTGAATCTCCGCTGATACCTGGCATGAATACCAGCATTCGAGGAGTAGACCACAGATTGTTTCCAACCATGTCTTGTGTCCTTTGGCGTCACTCCAGGATTTGACGAATCCTTGCACAGCGTTGCCAAGCAAGGGGATGGAAAGAGAGGAGAGTTGATCTGGAAAGTGTTGACAATTTCGATCATTTCGATTGACACCTATGATGCTGGATATGCTGGATATGAGCAATGACATGTTTGCAACACCAAGTCCTTATGCAGAGTGCAATTGCTAGGGACCTCCATGTTTTTTTCCAGGAGTTGCTGAAACTCATGGATCAACGAAAAGAGCAAGTATCCACCTCAGTGGCTTTGGAACAGCCATTTCTGAAGGGCTTCAAAACATGCAAGTCGTTGCAAGTTGGTACCGTTTTGAGTTGCCAGGGATTTTCACTTGATGGTTGGTCCATGAGGACACGAAGAATTGGATTGAAGGCAAAATTACTGGTGCTGTCTATCATGGAGGAAAGGAGTCACATCCTAAGATGTTTGACATGTTAAGTTGGTTCAAACTTGGTAAGTTTCATAGCGATCTCAAGCAACCCCTTGCCCCCCCCAAAGACAAACCCATGGTTAGTTGCTAGGGGAAGTTTTAGATTGGATGAAACATCCATCGTTTAGAATCATTTTGAAGATCAGACTTGACCTCTGAAGCATCCTGGATGATTCTTTGTGTATGCAACTATCTACATTTGTGTAACTCCTTGTCTTCCACTACTCAGCTGCAATTTGTATTGCGTGAGTCCGGATGTTTCCAAATGAAGGAATACGACACGTCCTCACTTGAAATGGTACCATGTTACAAGCAGACTGTAGCATATGGATGTAGGCGGATTTTCCATCTGAAAATCTTCAAAGACCTCAGGCACTACGACTTTGTTGGCCAAGTCGTTTCGAGATGGGCCTTCTGTAATCCGTTACATCCAGAGTTGCATCCGTCACACCTGCATGATGAGAGGTGAAGGTGATGTTTGATGTTCAGGAAATGACTTTGATGAGATGCAATTCATGGATCCATCACTCTCTGTCTCTTTCTAAGTATAGTATACATACAGAAAAACATGCAAAACATATGTTAGATTGTTGGAATGTGAGCTATTAAACTGCCAGCTCTCACATGAATACATAATAACATATATATTATATATGTATACACAACATTTTTGATTGAACTCCCCTCAACAGAAAAAACATGCTGCATTTTTACAGCGAACAGCTTCCGAAAAAAAAAACAAAGAAACTGACAACGAATCGTGAATCGTGCCAGGGCTTTGAGGCAGATGGATTCTGAGGTGGGAGCCGTTTTGATGGTTTCGGGGTTGTTCCTATCCAGTGACCCGTGGTGGATTAGCACCTTCTCTTTTTGATGGTGTAAAACAACATTTTTTTTGATGAGAATAGAACTAGGAAAGAGGAAGCAGATTTAGATGACTTGTTTAACAGCAACAGTAGGATTTGGAATGGAATAGTCTATTTTTGGGTGATACAGAAATACATTTCCAGGATGATTCAGATAGAGATAACAAATCTAAACTTGCTCCTTTCTCTTTGTTTTTTGAACAGCCTCCCAGATCCTTCAGGTAGTGCAGATGATCATCAACATGTATCATGGAGGTCCTGATGCATGTGGTTCCTTTACGACTGGTGGTACAGAGTTGGGGCACCCAGGGTGAGTTGCTTTGATCATTTATGACTTCAAAAATGCTTCCGCAAGGGTGACTTCAACATTTGGATATATCTAAGATGGAATCGCCTAAAAATGATCTTTTCTAAAGAAACATCTCCTTTTCCAAGGTTTCACGTTTAAGAATCCTGAAAAACCTTCGACTCTTCTGTGGGCATTGCTGATCAATGAAGCTGTTTCTTAAGGAGCATTTTGATGGCCATGAAAGCTCATCGTGATTGGGCAGAAGAAACCAAGGGCGTTACGGACCGACGGCTGCAGTTTGCAAAGCCTTACCATTGACGATCCAAAAATCAAGGGACCTTTTTTCTCCAACAAACTTTCCATCTCAATCACACAACCGTCTTTGATGCTTTAATTGTTGTCCATCGAATCAAACGGTATTATACCCCATGATTTAAGGTTGATGCCCCAAATCATGCTTTCTAAAAGGCAAACATGGTGTCATTTTGAGTATCTATTGTCATTTTTTGAGGAAACCACCATCCTGATGTCTTCCAAAATGCAGGAGCCCAACATAGTAATTTGCTCAACGGCACATGCTGCCTTTGAAAAGGCACAGACTGGGAAGTGGCAATCATTTTGAATGCAGAAAGTTGCCAACAAAAACAGCTCACAAGGTACATATTGAAGGTTGTGATTGGACTTGAGGCTGGAAAATACTTCAAGATTCATGTCGGTCGCTAAGTTTTTTCCAGGATTTTAAACCACCGGTGGTAATGTTCACTTCATGCTAAACACCTGTTTGTTTCAGGACATGTCGAAAGAGATGTGTTTCAAGACGCCTTGACTGAGGTGAGAAAAGCCGGAACAGATGCAGATATGGCAATAGATCTTCGTCACATGAAGCAGCTGATCGACCGAAACACGGTGGCCATCGTCGGTGGCGCACTTAGGATGGGTGTTGAGCAGTTGGCAAATGTCTACTCAGTTACTCATTGTGGAGTAGTACTTTCATTTAGAAACATTTTAGATTTTAACATTCAGATCAATATTATTGGGCATCTTCGGATCACAACATGCTGAATTCCATTGCACGGAAGTTTTTTGTCCAGGCTCCTGTTGCCAGTACTGCCACGGTACTGTCGATCCGATCAAAGAGATGGGACAGGAGTGGCCTGTTTGGATGAGGAGTCTCTGGGGGATCCTTTTGGAATCTGAAGATGGAAGATTATATGAAATTACAAGGTGGATATGTAATAGGACTAGAGATCCACAGATTAACAGGCATGCCGTTTCTTCTGTTCTCCATTACAGGACCTTGTAAAATATGTTAGTTTTTGGATGCAAGGAAATCCACCGCACCAGCTTTCTTGCAGTTTTGATAGAGCTCTCTTGATTCTTTTTGATCCTTTCTGGTTCCTGAAAATCCTTGTCGATCATTCCTTGCACAGCTTCGTTTTGCAGATTGCTCTCAAGAAGAACATTGGTCTTCATGTAGACTGCTGCTTGGACCTGCATATATGTGACAAAAACCAATGCTTTTAAGATAGAGAGAGAGAGAGAGCGAGAGAGAAACGACATGAAACTGTTGATGGAATAAATCCGACGATCACCAGCCAGTTAGTAAGATAGTTTATCCGTTTATCCCACTATTTTAAACGACGGGTTTTCCAGGATTCCAGGTGGTTGTAAATCCTTGGGATTTCTGAAGCATCAACAGATGGCTGTTTCGCTTCAGGTTGTTTGGGCGGCTTTTTGGTGCCATTTATGGAGAAGGCGGGGGGAAAACCCTGGACGACTCGGGAAGGGATGGGATGGACCGATGTTTTCCCCTTCCGTCCCACAGTATTCCAACGAAATTTTTGGGAAATAAGGAGACAACCTTTTTGGAACATACAAAATGATTACTGTAAATTATCTCTAAATCAGAAGATTTCCCTTATAATCTACATAATTGTTTATATTAGTCTAATACCCTGTTGGGAATTTCCTCTACAGAATCCAGACTGCTAGATGTCGTACAAAAAGTTTGAGTGTGTAGAGAAGCAGTGTTGCCAGTAATCAATCAATCATGTTCCTCACAAGTTTGATTTTGTATGATTTTGCAGAGAACAACCCTTGTATAGTCTATTTTGCGGGTTTCAACTTATATAGTGAAACAAGCAACATTTTGATTTTGTAGAGGTCTGGAGGTTGCTCTTAGTGAAATCTACAACGGGTCCACAGCACATCAAAGAACAGCAAAGGCTGGATTTCCGCTGGCGGCCTTTGATTTTCGAGTCCCTGGAGACCAAGCCTTAGAGTTTCCTTTCGTGTTTCTGATGTTTGGACATTTTGGGGAGCATCCTTACCATAGCTTTTCATTTTTCTTAAACTTTTCATTTTCCACAAAACTCCCAGAAGTCACTTTTTTTTTGTGAAAGATGATCTACACAAAGTAAAGTTTTTCTTCAAGTTGAAGGATGAGCTCTTTGGCACAGAAATCTGGATGTGAGGTTACGTCAATCTCCTGCGATCCTCACAAATACGGCTTTGCTCCAAAGGGCAGCTCTGTGGTCCTGTGCTCAGCGTGGTTTTGATGGACTGAAAGGACAAGAAGTAAAACAACCGCCGTCTTCTCTTGATACTAACCTTACCATCACAATCTATCACGGATATATGATATACATATTTTTATGTTTATAAGCATGAATTCTTTTGCGTAGGGGGGATGTATTTTTTGGGGGGTAGTTGGTTGAATGGTCATGATAGACTGAAACATTTCCTGGAGATGTTTCTGAAGATCTCAAAGCAAATCTCTAAAGTAAAGTTTTTTCAGTCCAGGTCATGTTCTCCAACAAAGAGCTGCGTTTGACTCTCAGTACAGCAGCGGAAAAGAAACAGCCAGGAACAAGAACAAACAGGCTGAAAAGGAATCATGGCTTGGAGAATCCCCGTGCTCTGATTGGGACATCAACGAGGAAAGTTAGCAGGATGTCCAATCACCAATCCATTTTTATTTTCTTTCCAAACTGAAGTGCCGGAAGTGCATGCTTAAAGGTATGGGCTGTTAAGGCCATGATGACGAAATGCAACGCACAACTCACATGAGCTCAGGGCGATACATGTACTGTTACCTCACAGACTGGAGTGGTGGCATTTATGCTACACCGACAATGCTTTACCCTTAGCCTTGATGAGGCATCTCAAGGTTGCAGAGTCTAGCCTTTTGCAAAGCATGAACATTCGAAGATTAAGACATGTACTGTATCTATGTCTATAATATGTATATAAGACAATATTATACATATGGCATCCCGAGTTCGCAGACTTTGCTTTCAGATTTGCACCTTGAGAGTTTTCTCACTTTTGGTTTCTGACAATAAGGACAGGTTCACGACCTGGAGGTCCGGTTGCAGCCACCTGGGCTGCTATGCGAAGGTTTGGTGAAGATGGTTATGTGGAGACCACTCGCGAAATTGTTGGGGCCACTCGACGCATTGCTGAAGGTGCGGGGCTTGTTGGGGATGGAAGTTTTGGCTCAGATAAGATGGAGAGATGCAGGTGATTTGAAAGAGTGCAAAGGTCAAAAATGATGCTAGAATAAAGTCTTTGCTACAGTTCATGAGGTCTTTGTTTCAAGATCTTGCAAGTAGTTTATGTAGATACGTTAGATGTCCCCCTTCCCCTCCCCAAAACATGCTGAGGGATCGTGGCCTTCACATATTTGATCAACTTCTGTTGACGAAGGCATCAAGCAGATTGATGATCTACGCCTTGTGGGTCGACCAGAGGCACCACGGCGCCACGGGTAGGTTGGGCGCGCCATCGTCGGATGGGTCGATCCCATCGACCTGCGAGGTTTGCGTCGTGGCCTTCGACACAAAGCCTGCAGCAGGCAGTTTTTCAGATGGCCGAAGTGCAGAGTTGTAAATAACATTTGAAGACAGCAAAGTACAGTGTGAGTGGATACATCTATATACATACCTCCGAAACATACCTCGAATCATACCCCCTGATGCAACACGCTTTGCTGGGCACGGAATTTTCGGAAAGGGCCATATATATATATATACACAGATACATAGGTATATATATATATATATAGATACATACACATACAAGATGAAAAGCAGCATGCTGCTACTATTTGGCAACATCTACTCTGTGCCTAGAAATCGACACAAGCACACAAGCAACATGGACTGGAGGTTTCAGCTGCTATGCCGTTGCCGATTGCCTCAAACAGCACCTTGGCAAAATGGGTCACCGGCAGGGGCATAGTGTATCTACACCTGCCGATTTCTGAATGATGAATCTGAATGATTTCCCAGTCTGCAACTGCAAGGCACAGTCACTGGGAACTTGCAACTTGCTGCTGCCTCAGCTCCAAAAATTTTCGCAGTTCCGTAGATGACGAGACTCAAATCAAATTCAACTTTTCATTTCAGGTCAGAATCCACCTTCAGTTCACTTAGCCTTGTCATGTCCTCAGTGATCTTGTTTGTACCTTTGCCACTTTGAAGACTCTGGGATTTCAGACAGATATCTCTTGTGGCTTGGGTTTGTTGAGCACAGTGAGATTTGTAGCTATTCGTGCCTAGCTCTTTGGGATGCTCTATGTTTGGGGCAGCTTTTGGTTCGTTTTTAGAACCCAAGGACTCTTTTGACAGCCAAGCATGCTGAACAATTCATCAAAGACGTGAAGGCCAGACATTCGTTGAATCTTCACATTTCGTGCTTCGAAAAAAAAACAACAACAACTGCAGGCCGCCGTGGAGGCTGTGAAAGAATCCCCAAAGCTTTACAATTCTACAGCTGGCATCTATGGTGGGGACACCCAGGAAAAACACAATCGACCAATCAACATTGGTGAAGTTGACAGTTCGAATGCTGGACTGTTTCACCTTGAGGAATGGCAGCCACGCTTCCGCAAGGTTTTATTGAGGATGCCGCCAAGGACTCAGTCAGAAAGAGTCCTCAAAGAATCGTTTGGGATGCATGAGGTTTGACTAGCCCAACAAATCGTTACACATGGAGTGCTTTCATTGAGGTTGGCGCTTACATTGATGCCATGTCAGAGGCTCATGAATGTCCAGCCCCAGCAGCTTAAAGCAACCCAAGGACGCACACTGGACGGCCTAGATTTTCTCGAATCTTGTGGCAGATTCAAATGGATGCACGCAAAATTCCATGAGGGTTTTCAGATATTTATAGTACCATTTTTTTTTTTCGAAATCCCGTTTTTTTTGGGGGGCTTTCCTTATTGTGAAGACACACCAAAAAAAAGCCAACCATCTACCAACTCCATGTGACCTCCTGCAGGATTCCGTTATGCAAAGATTCCGGGCGAGTTTGTTGCTCTGGAGAAGACGTTGACAGATTTTCCCGGAAGACAATCAGCTTTTTTGAAGATGAATCTTTTGGTGCTTCCTTAGGTTGTGTTTTTTTCGCCACGTGGCTGGAGTTTGCTGTTTTTTTTTGGGGGGGCATGACATTTGAGACATGGGCAGTTGGCTCTACAAAAGCTCCTGACAAAAGCTGACTGTCACCTGGTTGTACAGAGACCATTGAAATCCCATACCTGTTAGCCGAGCAGAGATTTTGTACATCTGATGCCTCACCGCTGAGAGACTAGTCGGAACAAAAAGGATCTTGTGTTCTTTGCCTTGTTGTGCTCCTGAAATATATGCATGCTGGATCTAGCTACAAGTTGTACATAGTGTATTAATATGTATATATATATACATACATTTACTGTACATCATGTATTTTTCTATGTACACATGTGTGATCACTTTTGTTAGTCACTGTCACTTAAAGTAGAAACTGTTGGATTTTTGTTGATGCAGATGAACATTGGACCCTTGGAAGTTGCTTCCTTTTTTGCAGGGACAACCTGGCGCATGGCTATGGTACTTACGTTCACCAGAACGGTACCATTTACCAAGGCCCAAAGCTGAGTGGATGGTTTTGTAGCCAAAAAACTCGTTTTAACGGGAGTGAAACGAATGTTGTTTGACCTGAAACAACAAACGTTTTTTTTGAAATCAACGCACAATCTTCTGTGTGTTTTTTGAGAAAGAAGAGTCTTTGACATCTTGGCTTTGGTTTTGCTCCAGGTCAGTTTCGCAATGATTTACAGGACCATAGAACCACGGGTGGAGCACAAGGGAGAACCAATCTCATTAGTCATTAGGCAAAAAAAACACTGCTAGGATTTCAATCTCATCTGAGCTTGGGGTGCCGTTGCTTTCAGATTTTTGATGGCATTTTTCACCTTCAATCATCACTTGACTGACGGTAGCCATGCTCAAGTCCTTGATGGGACCGGATGTGAATGATGCAGTAGGCACTGTCCACTGCTACTGGGTGAGGAGAGCATCCCAACATAGAATCTAAGACTATTGAAGTATGATTTTGTGACTTTCTGGATGATCTCATGCGATTTCCAAAAACAGATTCTGAGACAAAACAATTGATGGAGGTAAATCCTGCACAAGAGATAGTAAATCAACATCTACAATTCCATAAAATACTGTGTACATACAAATATACACATACACACACGCACATCTTCATCCTTTCTGTGATTTCAGTAATCCCATCCATGCATTGTTGAACTGTTTCCAAACGGCGATCGGGAAGGATGGCTTGGCGATCGAGACCTGGCCGGACCAATCCCAATTCATTGGCGAGTTCTCCAAGGGCAAAAAAAGTGGAAGTGGAGTCAGCCCAGACATGTTTTTTGGAAGACACTTTTTTTTTGGTGACATTTTGAAAGTGGAGAAAATGTGTTGGGGGAATGGAATGATGGAATCATAGTTTGTAGCAGGGATACTTTCCAAACAAAAATCCCTTGAAATGCTGCTTCACCTTTGCCAGGAGTACCGCTGGCCAGATGGATCAAAGTATCTTGGGTACAGGACCCCAGAGTCATGTCAGCGATAGGAGAAGGATAGGAGATTTGCAATTTCATGAATTTCCAAAGACCTGCAAAGGGAAAATGACAAGTTTTTTGTCAAGTCATTTTTTTGTGTTGAAAGTCGACTTGATGCAAAAGTTTTTGACTTTCCTGACAGCTATGCCACTGATGCCACATGAGGCAATGGTGCATGAACATGATCGATGGCACCGGTACTTTCCTTGCATGTTTGGCAGAGAGTTTTGATATGTTTCAAATCTTGCGGCTATGGGGTCATATGGATTACTTGGGGCATGCCTTTGAAAGAATCTGCAAGCAGCATCACTATATACTTGATATGAGTTGAATGGATTGGTTGGTTCTTCCGCGTTTCAAAATGCTCACATTTCCCAAGCAGATTTCCGGATAAGTGTGACAGGCATATATGTCGGAGTGGACGGTCGTGAGTACCGGGGGAGATGGATGGTGAAGAACTCAGTTGCAGTTCCTCATGGGTTTTCCCCACACTCCAAACAGTACGACAAACATAGCCATTACTTCCAAACATGTGAGGTACCCACAAGAACATAGGAGCTTGTGTGATTCAAATGTGCATTGTAGGTCTTTCAGTGGTTTCGCTGTTTTGGGCACAGTGATCGCCATTCATTGAGGATTCTCAGATGCATGGCTGCGGACGCTACCAATGGGTAAGCTTCTCAGTTGACGGACGCAACCTTTGTTTCGGAAAGTTCACTGAAAGGCGGAAGGTTGAAAATTCCCCCCATTTCGTGATGCTTCCCTGATCCCTCACTTGAAAAAACAGAGGTTTGTTTTTTTCTGCTCAAAATCCCAGCAAATCCAGCTGCTAGTAGCATCACTACGGAAAAACATCCATCTATCCAAGCTGCCATGGTCTGGAGTCGCTGGAGTCTCACAGCTCCACTTCTTGTGGATGCGTGGTTTGACACTGGACACATGCTGGTCGCTCACATTGCTAAAGGGCAGCTTCCAAAGGAGCAGGTGGAAACGGTAGAACGACTCCTCAAGATGTGGTCCAACGACTTTCCAGAAATGTCCACATTTGTCAGCAGTTCAGTGTGGCCAGATCATATTAAATGTACAAATAGCAAAGCTCCGGTTTGTAGTGGTTTACCAGCCACTGCTTTGGATGCGTACCTGGTCTGAAGTTGAAATCTGGGAAATGGTGTGCTTGATATCCTATTACATCAAGATCACCAACAATGTTGATGATTTGGGTTGTGACTTTCTCCATCATTCCGAATTTCATGACAACCTAAGCTACAACCTCACTTGTTTGGTGATTTAGCCCAGGGGGAATCTTTCAACATGGGCTTATTTCGTTCAATCTGGCAAATCAGTACAATTCAACAGTGAGTACTTCTTCAGGTTACACAATCACTAGTGAATGTTTAAGTTTTGACTACTGGGTGTTGAAGTTTTGACTACCCAAGTTGAGCTTATCGTCCCTTCAATCAACCCCTTGACTTCCAGGTTCAACGCGTGGCATTTTGTAGACTTAGATTATGATCCAGTTCCTTGGGATCGAAATGGGTGAACTGTGGAGGTGTCAATCGAAGGTTGATGCTCAACAGTTACCAACTTGGACTGAGATGGTAAAAAAGGGTAAAAACACTTGCTGAATTTATGGAGAGTCACGGGATATGTATGATGTACTTATATGTAATCATGCCATTATCAACTGTTTAGCCGGATTTTGTATATGATCAACAGTCATTATCCCAGGTGCAAGGTTGTTTTGAAACGAGAACGCAAAGTCACGAAAGTCCTTGAAGACTGAGGACCATGTGAGTATCAATGAGACTCAGGCTTTTGGAAATCCTTCAGCTGTTTGGGCTTTGAGACAAGCAATGCGTGACATGTCAAATTTGGAAAGTCGGAAGCCGTTGGTTTGAGCAATTCATTCTTGGAAATAGGTTTGTGGATGTTTCCGAAAATAGGGGTTTCCCCCCAAATCATCCATTTTAATGGGGTTTTCCATTATTTTCACCATCCATTTTGGGGGCCCACCCCTATTTTTGGAAACACCCTTGTAGAAGCCTGCGGGTTGGCTGAGCTGCAAAAGGTTATCCTTGGATTGCCCCTTTCAACCTCCTGGTTTTTGGTTGAGGTACCTTCGCAATGTCTCAATCCACTTTTGCAGTGAACTTTATGATACGTTTTGCAACTCGGCGTCCGACTTGAGACAAAACTTCCCACGGGTTTTTCCTTAAAAGACCCTACGGCC
Source organism: Breviolum minutum Mf 1.05b.01 (assembly GCA_000507305.1). Lineage (NCBI taxonomy): Eukaryota > Dinophyceae > Suessiales > Symbiodiniaceae > Breviolum > Breviolum minutum. Next base: position 47,381 of record DF242099.1, on the reverse strand, counting down.
CTGTGTTTTTTGGGATGGTTTGGCATTTGGCATTTTGGTAAGACTGATTTCAACACTGGAAGGCCACTCAAAAATGTATCAATGATGATATATGCAGTGCTACAAAAAAGTTTTAAGCAAACCAAGCAATGATGAGGTTGATGGAAGAAATCCTGCACCAGCTGAGATGTATAAAACCCTGTAAATAATGGGATATTTACCATATCAACTGGTTGGCAGGATTTCTTCCATCAACAGTATCAACTAACCAATGATTGGATTCACATCTCCAGGCCGTACACCTCCTTGGAGATATTCATCAGCCACTTCATACAGCTCAAGGTGTATTTAATGACACCCGTTTTGGAGATATCCTTGGAGATCGTGGGGGCAACTTGATAAGGACAGGTCAATGACTGAAACATGGATACATTAAGAGATGTTGTGTGTTTTTTTTTAAAGAAAATAGGGGGATTCTTTTCCCTTCTGTCAATGGACTTTGTAGACATCCAAAGTTTCAATTTGGTGTTTTTTGGATGCAGGATTCGATCGCCATGGAAGGAGATTAGCAATTTGCATTTTTTATGGGATGCGGCTGGTGGCCTGTACCTGACGGAATGGCCTTTGGTGCAAGAAGAGCCTTGGCAAAATTTCAACTTCAGGTGGATTTCAGTAAGATAGCTATGGTGAAGTCAAATTTCCATGATTTGAGTCCCAAAAATAGCTTGCAGGGAAACACACATTATTTTTTTTTCAAAAATGATTTTTAAGTATAGTAGACATTAGTATCTACATACATATGCATATATAATATATACATATATGTCTGGTACCCTTTCGGTTGTTAATTTTTTTCCAATAATACCAATCAATTTGTTTTTGATCATCCAGTGATCAAGACAAATCAAAGGTTCAACTGAGATTTCCAGCCCAAGTTTCACGTGTTTCCAGGTAGACCTCGCACGAAATGCCTCCGCGATTCTGCGGGAGTTCCCGAGAAAGAGTTTCAAGGACATGAAGGGATAGCACCTCAAAATGGATGAAATCGTGATGAAACATGTGTTTTCTTGCTTTGAACAACATGAGAATGTGGAAATAAAGCAAAACCAGAATTCTAACGCATTCGTTGCCATTGTTTTGCTCACAACTTTTGTCCTTGCAGCCTGCAATACTTCCTGCCAAATACTGGAAGGAAGTTCTTGTGCTTCAGATGTCCTGGTCTGATAGCTGTCAACGTTGCAGTTTTGGAAGTGCTAACAAAATCCAGGGGTCATCCAACGAGTGCAATATTCAGGAGCTCAATGATACAGAGATGTCCTGCTTTCCAACGGGTGATTGTGGTGCTGAACCTCGACTTATGACAGACTATGGACCTCATGGAGATTTATTGTCCAGAGTGCAAACAAACGAGAGTAAAAAAGAGAATTCAATTTTTGAGATCATGAAAATCATCAATATTACATGAATATCATTTTATGGAACATCCAGTTGATTTGTCATTGTAGAATGGTTCATTCTAAGCAATTCCCGTGCGCATTTCTGATTGGGATTTGGTGCCAGAGGTCTTCAAACGCTGGGTTCTCCAAGTGCACAAGGTGGCTATCAATGATGCATATCAGGGAGTTGAAGCGAATGCAGCAGTGTCAGAAACTTGGAAACAGTATATGGGGATGTCAATCCAAATGAGGGCAACCCGTAAAATGCAGTAGAGTTTCCTACATAGTTAATATGAGATTATATGTGGGAATCTTGGCTGAAATTTGGAAAGTCCTTGTTTTTTGGTAGGAAAATGGCTACCTTTAGGTATATGTATACTTTTAGTGAAAACCCCTTGCCATTTTAAAAGGGTTTTCAACATTTTCGTCATCGGACCCGAGGACAGATACATTGCCAAAGTACAGGAAGTTTCCCGAAGGCAGCTGGCCTTGGCTGGATACCGCCTTGGAGATCTCTTGAAAGTAGCATGATCCTCAGTGAGAAGCCAGATACAGAACAGAACAACCCCCCAAGTTTTGAAAGACCACTATATTGGCTGGTAGCTTTTGTTCTTTGAAGTGAGATTTTCATAAACATCTGGAAAATACATGGTCTACATGAGATGAATCAGAGTTTCTTGGATTTTTCGTTCGGGGCGTTACTCATATCAATGCCTATAAGGCTTTCAAGCAGCTTCCACTTGGCTCCGAGGTTATTCCTTTTCTGCAAATTTCCAGCGATACCAGCGACCTATCCAACCGACCATGGAGTCTACTGAGTCAACCTTCCAACTTGGATACGCAGGTGGATCCACAGATATGACCGAAATGGCTGTTTTCAACATAGCATCTCAAGCAGAAACGAAGATTCATAGGACTCAATTTTTCGCACAGACATATAGCATCCTGCCTTAAAAAGCACTTCGGCAAATATATTTGGGACACTGCCATGTTTATCTTGCTTTTTTTTTTCACGTCCATGAACATGCACCAGTTTCGACTGGTTTCTATTCGTTTCTTCAACTTTAACTTTGAGGATCTTGTTCTTGAAGGTCTCTACAAACGGCAAGTTTTTTTCATTTCTCAGGTGCTCCTGATTCTCTGCAGCCTGCAATCTTTCATCCTTGTCTCTCTTGCTGCTTTCGCGCATTTCGGCTGCAAACAGAGACAGGTTGAAACAGCAAAGACCTCACCCCGAAGCAAGGATTGCTTTGATACAACTTGTGCGGGGTACCAACTTTTTGGGTTTCCATGAAGATTAAGACCCCTATTCCAAGATTTTATATGTGAAAAATACTCCAAGATAGTGTTCGATTTCTTGAACTACCTGGAAACTACCCACCCAGTGATTCTTTCTCATGTTGGCAAGGAGAAAGGAAGGTGCATCAGTGCATCCCAGACAAATCAAGATCAATCATCATTTATGTAATGTTCAAAGTGGTAGGACAATTTGTGGCTGTCCAAAAGATTGGAGAACCGGTCGTTTGAGGTGCAAAACTCGATGTGCCAAAGCACCTTCAGGCGATCGGGAAAGCCCACTGTCCCTTGGTGTTTTTGACATTGATGAAGCTTCATGTCTTAGAAGTTGGTTGTTTTTTTGACATACTGTTGATGGACAAAATCCTGCACCACCTGGGATGGTTAAAACCCTATAAATAATGGGATAATCATCATCCTTGGTGGTGCAGGATTTTGTCCATCAACAGTATCCCCATAATTTTATGACATGCCTTACCGGGGTACTTAATGTTTCAAAGTTGCCTCTTTTTGGGGAGGAAACCATCTCTGCTTGAAAAACCAAGGCTAGAGGCTGGTGTTAGCAGCTAGATGTATTAGAGATGGGAGATCACCCCAACCCGCCGGAGCAACTTCTGTGAGTCATGAGACGGCTCGGCTTCAACATCAAGGAGTACAAGTGGATCTTCACCGGAGGGCAGCAAGGCACTTGGAGCAACTGAAGATCCAATTTGGTCCAGATACAGGAGTTTATAGGACGAGGATGCCTTTGGCCGTGTGCGAAGCACGAAGGGCCAGTGACCTGTGTGGTTGAAGTGACTGAAAAAAAAGGTATCGAGGGGCGTTTACTGTCGGCCAGCAAGTGGGCCGGGTTTGTTGAAGCATCTTCGGACTTGAGGTGGATGGCCGCTGCTATCAGGCATGGAAAAAAATCATACAGCTTCAAAAATGGATATGCAAAAAATGGAAAAAAACCAAGAATGCATGTGTTTTGTAGTGTTTCGTTGCCAGACAAAAAAGGGGTCCAACACTTTTTTTGAGCCTTTTTTCACTTTGCCAGATTTTTTTCATTGCCAGGGGCAATATTTCAAGGACAACAAGGATGGCTTCGGGATTTTCACTTGGGCCCTGACCCCTAGTGAGCATCCATTGGCGGATGGAAGCACTGAAGCTTCCCATCATTGAGGCGGATGGTCGCCGATACGAAGGATATTGGAGCAAAGGCCGGATGGTCGGATTCGCCAATGGTGGGAGTTTAGGGTTTGAGTTTTTTTTTTCCCAAAAAAACATGCGACTGATTGATATTTTGTTTTGATCAAGTTGGAAATTTCGTTGAAACAAAAAACCACCAGAAATCCCCCCAAGGGAACACAACAACAAAAAAACCATGCAGGCGTTCACAAAAAATACCACCAGACAGCATCAAGGTGAAGGATTTCGAACCCAACCTGCCAGCCCTGCCTCGGTTCCAACCCTCTTGAGGCAAACAGCATGGAGTTGGTCGTTTGTGTAATGCTCAAGGTAGCCATCGGATGGCTCAGCATTTGCCTTAACTTGGGGTGACATTACCAAACCACCTTCGTGGGGATAGTATTGGTGGCCAGGTCATAAAAAGCATATGGAAGGATGTGCAGATTCAGCAAAAACAAAAAAGTTTGCAACACAACACTTTCGACACTAGCTTTCCATCCTAAAAAAATCCATCCGTAGCCAAGGTGGGAAAAAGGTGAGCGAAAGGCTTGGTTAGAGGAAGAACACACAGGAAGTCGGTGAGAAAAATGTCCTGTTTCACCCTGTCGAGCGTGTCGCATGCCTCTGGTGATTATCTGCTCCATTCCCATCTGCAAAACTCTTTGTTTGTAAGTGTTTGGCGTGTCTAAACATGTCCAAACATCACATTGAAGGTTTGGTGGTTGTGACATGCTTTTATATTGTGGATGGTCTTTAACGAAGTGTTTCGTGATTACATTCATAGATAACGTTTTTTTTTCATGCTGTTGCAGATGGTGGATGAGATGCATTGTATGCATGTCTATGATGCCAGAGTTTTGGAGTGCATTGACCCAGACCTGAATTTCATATGAGTTTGATCCCACTTCCAGTAACAGTAACAGAGGAGAGTGAAGGATTGTAGCTATCCCGGTATCCCCGATTAAACATTTTCAAGCCTTCTGTTGACCACTGTTCATCTGTTCATGAAAGAGACATTGGAATCAATGGGGATACATCCAACTTGGGCATCGTGTGCCAATGTGGATTTTGTGGGTCTGGGCATCCAATGTTACGAGAGCACTTCACTGTGCCAATGTGCAGACCAAACCTTGAGAGTTAACAACAAAAAAACGCCTTTTTGGGCCATGGTGGGGGTATTGAAAAAAGGATTGGGGATGCCGGAATGCCCCCACAAATCACAAGAGAAAGGCAGAAACTCCAAGCTTTGAGGAGGAAATTGGGGAAACAGAAGGTTATTCTGGATCGTAGTTTTGAGACATGGTGCCAGGAAGATGCATAGCTGCTTATTGAGGCAAGTGCGATCACTACATCCGCAGCGTTTGCAAAGTGTATGGATCCACCAAGTGAAACTTGCAAGCATGATTGATATAATTAGTAATTGATTGGACCGGACCAACATTTTTAGAAACACTTGTGAGACATCAACAAGATCAGAACATGTTCACGTCCACAATACCAACTCAGCAGATTGATGACATGAGCAATGCCGCAATGGGAGGTGCATCCTGATTCCATTGATCATGTTCCGTTATGTTCGGTTGCGGGGAAGGCAGCCTTTTCCCACTGGCAGGTGATCGGTGGTTCAGGCACTGGAGGTATCTTAGTGAGACAGGGTCAGGACTGGAGCAGTTTTTGTTGTGAAGAATCTGATGCTTCTCCAATTTTTTAACGTCTTGGATGGCGTTTTCCATGTTCATCTCGTGACCGATGTTGCTTCCACAAGGTTGACAAGAAAACATGGTGTTTTTGTTGATTGTTTCTTTTGGGCTCTCAGTTTCTGAAGTCTGAAGTGGCGAGTCAGACAGTGTGATTGGTTGTTGATTGTTTTTTTTTGGGATGGTGAGATCACCCACAAACTGTCCAGTACTGGACTTCGGCCGCCTCATGGCACGACTTCTTTACAGGAATGATGAAGAAGTGACGTCAAAAATGGCCGGGAAGTGGGAGAAGGAGAACATGGACAGGGAGAACCTTCGATTGGACCGTCCAATGGAAACCTTTTCTGGACTTTTGGATAGCTCCCTGGCCGTGGCGGCAGCCAAAATCAGATCGCAGAAATCGGATCTCGTGGCAAATGACGAGCTTTTGGTTGTTTCATCTTGTTTTGAGGAACTCTTTGGATATTCACAAGATGAGTTGAAAGGCAAGAGCATTTTGAGGTTGCTGTCCATCACTGGGGTAGCAGATCCACGACTCGAGATTTACATGAATATGATAGCCCAAGGCTTGAAGATTGATGCACCGATCCAGGTTTCTTTACGGCGAAAAACAGGGGAGTTGGTGGACTGTTCAGTGTTTATTGAGAAAACTTCTTCAGGAGCTCCGGGGAAAAGGTGGGAACATATATAAATCATCTGAAAGATCCTAAGTTTAGTAGAACATGATCTCCCAAAATTTGAACTTCAACAAAGCAATTGATCATCCAATCTCCGTTTTTTGTTTTTTCAGTTTCAACATTCTATATGTGGATCCAGTTTAACGGTGTTTCACGACGTTGGATGTGAGTGTGCTTGGATGTGAGGAGCCGGAGACGAGGATGTTTTGCTTTTCTATGTGCTGGACCTTACTGTTGGATGAGGTGGGTCATCATGAGTCAACCATGGTAAGAAAAACGGAACTGATTCCCTCAGATGGCATAGGATCCAACAAAGGGGAACCTCCATTCTTTCAGAAAAAATCCAAGTCGGTGAAATATGATGGGATTATAAGCCACCAAGATCTATGGATAGGTTTTGCGGGTTTTCAGAGGGGTTTGCTTCTTGTGAATCAATACACATCCAGGGTGCTTCAGATGCTTTGAGGTCAAAGAGCTGAGATTGATGGCTGCCTCGCAACATCGACTCCAGCTTGTTGTGGACTTCGATCATTTCCCCCGGTCAATTTCACCTGAAGTTTGACCTGGAGAGATGAAATTGTAAGTCCAAAAAACAGCTACTGCCACGTGCAGCTAGCTGCAAGTCTGGTTGTTCCATCAGCTTTTTAAGAGACCTCGCAACAAACCGGTCAACTTTTGTGAATGCTTTGCATTTGTCCTGATTTTCTCTTCTGTTAGTCATGGGTACCATACCCAACGCTTGATGCTCAGGACATTGCATAGCGAGGTCCATTTTTTCCCTCGCCAACGTCTAACCGACTTGAACCATCTGTAGAATATCTCTCAGTGATTGTGTCAACGCTGTTTGAATGGTAAGTTTGTGTCGGGGTGTTTCAACACGCATGCCAAGCTGGCATGGATGCAGCATTTTGTTTGCTGTTCGTAGATCCAAAGATGAAAGTCTTTGCAGGATCCTCGAACATCTTCCCTGAATTCTTGGATTTATTTGGATGTTTCCGAAAATAGGGGTACCCCTAAATCATCCATTTGAATAAGGTTTTCCATTATAAACCATCCATTTTGGGGTAACCCTATTGTTGGAAACACCCATTTGAGGTGCCCAAAACAATGAATCAATTTTCATTGCTCACTTGCAGGTTGGCTGTGACAGATGCAGTCATTGTTTTTGGGTGTTACAAAACCACAGCATGCGGGGTGTTGTGTTCTGATTTATACCCAATGATATAATGTATGAACATGTGTCATATCAGCATCTACATCATGTCTGTTTTTGCGGTGAATGAATGCCATCTTAATTGAAAAAAGGGAGCACGGGAAACAAACTTAGATCTAGGCAGATTGAAGATCCAACTTCCTTGTCCATGCCAATGCTGTGTTTTTACGATCCAGCTCTGATAGCTGATTTTTTGCACTGTGGAAGTTCACAAAGACTTCCGACAATTTTGCCTTCAGAATTTTTTGAAAATCGAGATTGTAGCAAAACGGCAAAGGGGGAGTTGCAGCCTTCGCTTTGATTGCTGGTAGAATGTGCGATTGACAAACCCCTTTCAATATCTTGAAGATGTTGAATATCTTCAATTTTTGGGATCCTGAAATGGCCGCCGGGGTGTCTTCCTTCGCAGCATTCGTTCCCTTCAAGCGCTTCCCTGTCTTTGGTTCATTTTTATTTAAGACCATTGACCTGTTGCCAGTTTCAAAAACTGTGGAACAAGTTCAGACCTAAACACTCGCTTGTTGAACGTTCAGGAGAAAAATGGTGCAAGATTTCGGGTTTGCATGCTTTGGTCTGTCGCTGAATGGACCTCACTCTGAATGCCTCAAAAAACTACCGGATTTTTTGAACTTGTGGAATACCAATGGACAATAGAAGCCAAAGGGTTGGATGTATCGTTTCTGTACCTTTGGACCATGAGAAGTCGGAGTTCCCAGAGATAGATGTTGTGATGATGGGAATCGCTGGGTCATCAGGGGGATGCGACTCAGAAAAATGCCAAAAAAGTGCCATACGGCTTTGAAGTTACATATTTGTTTCAGATATCCGATATCCACTGGTTTGTGCAACCATGTATGTTCTAATCTGCGTTGGCAAATTGTCTTAAAAGTAAAACTTTGTTTGGCGTGCAATACTATCACGTAATAATATTTGAACAGGGATCTCAAGCACATGTCCGGTTATTTTTGATGGTTCTTTAGTAACATCCGGCTTTTTCAAATATATACATTTCACATTGGATCTAGCCTAAAGAACCACCCACTTTTTCCCATGTGCAAAATGCAACAGGACCCCGCGGTGTTCAACGTTCCACTTTTTTTCGGACCGTGAGGAGTTGAAGTCGCCTCAATTGGAGAAACGCCTTGAGACCGGATCAGTGGTGGCCATGCACTCAGCCTAGGGGATGTCATCCAGCAGGGATTCAGGGAAGCTTCCCGCAGATTTGGAAAAGTTATTTGAACCGATTTGTTTTAAGGTTTGGGGGAGGTCTTTGGGGGAGGGGAAAGTTTCAGCTAAAATTCTGGCAAGGTAAGGGTCAGACCGAAAAAAAGTGGCCTACCCAACCTAGTATTGAAACATTTTGGTCCACAACCATACTTCCTGAGGGCTGTCGAAGTGATATCACTTTAGGGTGTGGATCGGGCAGCGTGGCTACGACACAACTCCCAAGGATGAGCTTCGCTTAGCAGGTGAGCGGCTTCATTATCGACTGTTGCGAGGCTTGCACCCGGTGAAGAGACCGGGTAAAACGGCGTTTTGAGGGTATATGATTCATCCAAAGACTGAATAGACCAAGGGAATTTGATACTGAGAGGTAAAGCAAAGCATGGTAAAACATGGTCAAATTTCACGCATTTTGATTGGAAAAGGATGGTAAATCCATGATCTACTCCCGGCAAGACTTACGTAGACCGGGAAAAAACATTTTTTTTTGGGCTATGTTTAAATAACTCCCGAAATGATCCTGTTGTTCCATGTAAAATAGACTCATGTAGCACTCAAAGCATGTTCAGTAGATAATCCTTGATGGTCAAACCCTTCAAAAAAAAGAATTGGGAATGGGGTCTACAGGCCAACTTCAAAAATATGAAAATTCTATGTCTTTTTTTGTCTTGGTTGCTGTTGGGATTTGTACCACTAATGTTGTTGCTAGCGAAAACGAATCTTTTTGAAATATGTTGCTGTGGAATATTCTAGGCCTGGCTAACAAACATAGAACCCACGAAGGGGCCATTTCATACTTTCCCCAGTAAATTTCCCCACAGATGTTCCATGTAAAATGGGCGATATCTCTGCGACAGGTTCTATGTTAGTTTTGCCGAGTGTATGCACCTTTGCAAGGTGCTGGACCAACAGAAGGAGCTCATCTCAGATTCTGGGAAACTGGAAACTGGGAAGATATCAGTTCTTTTGAAGGTTTGAAGTTGTGAATGTTGTGAAGCCATCAAAAGGAAATAGTGGCTTTTTGCCAAAATCTGCCAGTTGGTTGTATGACCATCTTTGATCGTTCGCAACAAGACAAAAGTCGGAAGAACTCCACTGAAAGCACCCATTTCAGATCATTTAAAAGATATTTTTGAAGTATCATGGTACCAAGTCAAAAGACTTCTGAACTTCGGTGGATGTTTTTTTTTCACATCGATGTTATTCCTGACATCCCAGCCACTGCTAGCCGAACAGAGGCTGGGTCAGCCTCAAAGTCTCTGGGAAGGCTTGCAGAGTAGAAATCAGTGGAGATGGTGGTGCTGGTGCTGGTGGTGCTGCTGGGGAACTTTTCTTTTTGGCACTTTTCTGACGACCCTGAAGATAAAGGGGGTGAAGCTGCGTTTTCCAAAGCTCCTTTGTTTTTTGTTGAAACAGCTTTTGAACACATTGCAAATGGCTTGGGTCATTTGATCTTGGGAGTGATTTGGAGGTGCTGCTTTCGCCAATTGTTGAGGTGTGGAAAGCTTTGCCAGATGCTGCATCTTTATTTTCAGTCAGTGGTTCAAAATGCCAATTAAAGTTTAAAGACTATTGAAGTGCTGAGGTGTGTTGTGGGTTTGACGTTTTGGCTGGAAATAGTCACTCTTGCGAAAGGCAGAAGCTGCCAGCACGGCGAAGGATGAAAGCATTCGCCTTATGCAATTTCCATCAATCCACTTAGTGGCAACCGAAGGTTTGACATGGCAGAATCGGCGCAGTTGCTCACTGTGATGCATGCATGATATTGGATGCTGCGATTAAAATCTGTGGCTCAAGCACCCTTCAGGTCTCGTTTTTTAAAACTTGAACAACACGATTTCACGCTGATCTGACATGACGGAAACTGGAGGCTTACAGTTTTGTAGACATAGCTGTGGACGCCAGAGCTTTCGCCACTACAAAACCTGTGACTTGCTTCCAAAATCCTGGGGATGTTTCAAACAATTTGGCAATCCAATCTTGTAAATGAATCAACTTTCAGACACACCTATGACTGTGCCCCTTTTTGAATCTCACTGGTGGCAAGGTTGCACCCATTGCACTGGGGTAGATAGTCATCATTCACGAGACTGCAATGCTAGAAGTGCAGGACAGGTCGCTGGACCTTAACATGGCCTTGGATGTTGGCAGAACGTTTTCAAGCAATCTTTTGAAGCCTTTTATCAATTGGATGATGGTGTTCTGGTTCCATTTCAGGATTGGAAACTACTAGCAATGCATGTTTTGTGTAGGGTCATATTTTTTTGTGCTTGTGTTTTGGTTATGTCATGTCCCAGTTCTGTGATTAATTCTAGGACTGGATGAAGAGACTTGACGGCCAGCAATTTTAGTGGATGATGGCGGCTGGTGCTTGTCCTGCTGTATTGAAACTGTGTTTGTCCTGAAATTATGAATTGAAGTGTAATACTGTTGATGGAAGAAATCCCAAACAACCAGCTGGGATGTATAAAACCTTGTACATTATGGGATAAACTACAAACCTCAACTGGTGGGCTGGATTTCTTCCATCAACAGTATCACGAAGGTCCTGGTCAGAAACAGCAGTTTCAAACACATTCCACAAGCTATCTCAGGAGATCAAGCAAGATTTATCTCATAGTGTAATGCCAGAGCTTTGGACAGTCTTTTCCAAGAAGTTTTTGGACAGAACGCCGCAGCAATCATGCGAATCCAAACGATCCGCCTCAACGCTACCCCAACCATTAAGGCCTTATTAGGCTTTCTTCATTGACACTGATGGTATTAGCCGTTTGTTAAGGCTCATTTCTGGAGGTAGCCTTGGGGGTGTAGCTAGGATGATGACGCAAGCATAAAAAACATCATTCACTCAAAAGAAGAGGCATATTTGCACATGTCCATGATTTGTTGTGGTCATCAAGACCAATGACACCGCCATCAAACCCTGCTGTGTCAGCTGCTGCCATTTCAGGATTGTGCACCATGGGTAAGACCTGAGACTGTTAGTGAAGGAATGTGTCGAGAAGGCTGTGGACGAAAGGCAGCAAGTGGCTTGAAGCCTCCTGTCTGTGAACAGCTGAGATTTTTGCACTTTAAAGTTTGGATCTCCAGTTGAGGAGATTGCATATTTGATGCATTTCATGACTTTAGATACATATAATATATATTTGAATAGTTTTTGATGCACATGTGATGAACATTTGGTTACCTGTGTACCTGATTTTGGTTACCAATATCGTTCATATCTGATGCATTCATGGTACACACACACACATAACTAACATATGTACAAGATATGTATGAGACTCTATGCATACAGTGCGAGTCTATACGTAGGCTCCATATCGTTTAAATGTTAATTTTGTTTTTGTTCCCCGACGGATAGATGATTTGCAATTTGTTTCGCCAGCTGCAAAAGTTTTACGTCAGCCAAGGTCTTGCTGCAAAAGAGACTCGTTTTGGAATGTGTAGAAATGACATTTTGATGTTTTGTCGATAAAATTGTTGCTGAAGACTGAAACATGCTGCAACTAGATTTTATTGGCAGAAACATTTGCAGATTTTTTTTTGCTGTGTCACTCAATCATATTTAAGACTGCAATAATGTGGTGTTCAGGAATGTGTAACCTTTTTATAGTACTGAAGACAACCATCAAAAGTAGGAGCAAAAAGTCACTTAAAATGTGATATCACAAAGCAGCAAACATCCAGGTTGTCCTTACCTCATTGACAAGTATGGCCGCCCTGGTCATGACTGCAATTGTGTCTCAACTGCATTAGGGGCTAAGAATGCTACCATTTTTTGTGAGGCACAGAATCAGTTCATCGAAGATTTTTCGGTTACTGAGTCTTCACATAAACATCCATTCAATAGCTGAGCAAGTGTTTGTTCAAGTGTTTGTTGTCCAGATGTTTTTTTTTCCCCATGTTCTTCACCCTTTTTATTTCCTAGGGGATGCACATTATTTATCAAACAACTTTATCCCTCCATTTTGTACGCCAAAAACGTTGAACCTTGAAACTTGGCAACACTTCCACGGTTTTCTCCAAGGTGATATCCAGGAGAATGAAGGCATGACACCACCCTGGTATTGGCGTGTGATGAGCCATGAGAGAAAAGCTCCTTGGCTTCCGGAAGCTCATTTTTTCCGTCCAGGACAGTGGTTGGTTTGGTTGGTTTGGTTGGTTTGGTTGGTTTGGTTGGTTTGGTTGGTTTGGTTGGTTTGGTTGGTTTGGTTGGTTGGTTGGTTGGTTGGTTGGTTGTTTGACTAGGGACTTTGATTGTTTTACTCCCAATTTGATTCTCTGTGCACTTTTATCTTTTTTTTTTTGGTTCTCGGGGTACCGCAGTTTTTATTGGACATTGAACAAGCGAATTGCTATGAATGCAGGATGACGTTTGTAGTGTCGAACCAAGGACCTGGGGTTTCACGAAGAGGTGGAAGGTTTCTACGTGCAGAGCTTGGGTACAAAGTCCCTCCTTGGAAATCACAGCGTTGGTTTTGAGTTGTGGGAGGTGAATTTTGTGTGATTTTATTTCATTTGTGATTTGTGGTAATATTTATGGGCTGGAGAAATTATCGGACGGAACCAACAAAAGGAGGTCACTCCGTTCATTTCTGGGATTTCGGCTATGAGACTATCTAATTTTGGTGTTCCAGATTTGTGGTACCATAAGATTGGATGTTTTCTCTTCATGTTACACCATTGAAAATGCACAAAGATCCGTTCCAACCAAAAAAGCAACAAAATCTGAGGCTGGTGCAGCAGACGCTGCCTACTCGGAGAGTCGTGAAGTGTTTGCGCATTGAAGATTCGGTGCTTTGGGTCGCTCGGTCAGCATCGGGGGCGGCCGTTGAAAATGGTTGGGGGAAACCTCCCCACCGGTTTGGTCAGCAGTTCAGGTTGGCCTGTTATTGTCAACTTATTTAATAGAAAACCAGCTCAATGAACAACAAGTCCTCATCATGTCAGTTTTTCGTCACTTTTTTGGGATGCTGCCAAGTTGCATCAAAAGATCTCATGAACTTGAGGACACATATTCCAAGAAACGCGCTGAAATTCGACAACAGAAAACGCCACAGCTGGATTTGAAGCCTGAAACTTATGACCTCCTTTCCTACTCTGCATTGAGCACGTTCCTTGGCGGTTAGGGTATTGATGGAAAACTAAGCAACTTTTGATTGCAAATAGTGGCTCCATTGATGGCTGTGACGCCGTGAAGCTGTGAATTGATTTCATCCAAGGTTGGACAAGAAGGTGAATGAAGTTTGGATCTTCTGTTGCAACAGTGAAGCAACCATTTTTGTGTGTGTTTCCTGTTTTGTCCTGTTTTTTGTTTGCATTCCTTCATTGTTTTTGACAAAACTTGTTTCTCATTAAAACTCCTGTGTCGTTAGCCTTCACGAGTTAGGCTCTTTCATGGTACCAGCGAAGAAGCAGCGAAGTCCATTTGTAGCAGTCACTTTCGACTTCCAACATCATCATCTCATGGAGATATGTTTGGAAAAGGTGTGTATTTTGCCGATCGAGCCAGTAAGAGTCATGGATACACCACAAAAAACAAGAGTGGTTTGCGGATCCTCATGCTTTGTCGTGTAGTTCTTGGTCATGTTCTTCGACTGCCGAAAGCAGACTCGAAAGCTCATGAGACGATCAAAGATACAGAATATACCTCGGTGCTCGGCAGTGCTGATGGAACCAACAACGAGTTTGTGGTTTTTGATGTTGCACAGGTGAGGATATAAGCAAAAATACTTGAGACAGTTGAGATGTGTGATTAGTTAAGTTTTCCCTTGTGAAATCTTGTGAAGAATTCAGATGCCATGAACTATAAATCACAACTAACCAGTCCATGTTCTGTCCATGAATCTGCTGGCTAGGTCTACCCGGAATACATCATGTTCTACGCGGCTCCAGATGGGGAGCCTCCGGATTGTGCCGTGCAGTAGCACTTTGAACAAGCAGGAACTGAAGATGAAGTTCGCCCTGGGGGAATGAAGAGGACATGGTGGGTTAAGGCCATAAACGCAGAGAATGCTTGTGGCTCTGCAGTCCAGTGGGCCGGCTGCCCCCTGGGCCGAGCTCATTGTTGAACTGGGCTGAAAGGGGAGCCTTGTGGGGCGTGATGTTGCCCGTCTGATCTCTGAACAAGGGAGGATTTTACAGCTCGGCAAAGCTCTTGAATTTGGCGTGGTACTGGCAAACCAAATATTTTGGTTGTCATGAGATTGCCACTCTGCACCCACCAGGGTCCCACGTCAGAGTCACATCCAAGCTTTCTTTTTCATGATCAGTATAAGGATGTCAGAACATGACCGAAAGTGAGCAAGGACAGGAGTTTGAGGAGCTCATGGTGGACCTGAAATGAGAATGAGAGACTGCATGACTTGCAGATTGTGTGCGACATGTGCGGCAGCGAGTGTTCGCTGAAGCTGTAGCACTTTTGGGGCTAGCGGCGCAAGGACGACTTGAGCGCCGATGAGACTCTCTGAGAGCCACCCGGTCCGAATGACAGCGGTGATGACAGCGTGGTTCACTTTTTGGAGTACTTGGTTGAGCCAGGTGCTGAAGAGAGCAGTGAGAAACGAGAAAGTGCCAGGTCGAGGGAGAGTTCCCAAAGGATTCATCTGCGGTCTAGAATCGGATGGCACTCGAGAACGACCTAATGCGCAAGGGGAGAGACAGCTTTATCTGCCGCGTTGCAAGGAAAGAACGCGAACACGCCAGCGCCGTTCCCGGCACTGCGTCGTTTGCGCTCCAAGCGCACTGTTTCGGGCAAGGCCTAGGAGGCTTAGGATGGAACGCCAGAGTGTGCCATGATCATGGAAGAGCAATTGATGGAACGCTTGGATGTGGCACTGGAAGAGCGCAGGACTAGATACATTCGCATCCGAATGTATGTAGTCTTTCGCTCTTCCAGGCTTAGGTTGGATCCATGGAGGCGCCTTGAGCCCGGACAGGATCAAATCCTGAATCATTGGATTTCAAAGCAGTGTCATGACAAATGACAAGGAATGCTGCTTCCCATATGACATGGATGTTGGTACCAGATCAAGTTCACATGATGAGGTTTCATCGAGAACCTATAATGCATCCATCTCTGCGTTGCTCACACTTTTGGATGTCGCGATGGACGATGGTCGCAGCCACTGGAGGCGCCGTTCTTGGGACATGCGGCCGCGGCCAGCTGGGCCGACGGAGTGACCAGCGATCGAAGCAGTGGTACACACAGGTCGCCACGAGAGCAGCTAGCATTCATTGCCGCCTCCATGCTGTCTGTGATTTTTCTCCAGGAGCTACATCGCACGGAACGGTCCAATTAGAATGAGCTCCAGTTGAATGTTCTGAGGCAGCAGCCTTGGGCCCCCTTTATAGGGGTTTTGACAGGGAACTGCGACCAATGCAACTAGGACTTCTCTGAAGATCTGAAACAGGAAGGGCGTTTGGATGTGAAGACCACCCCATTGAGTTTGCCAAAGATGCAAATGGAAACTGCGAAATAGAAACACGTGCTTTTGGACATTCTTTGAACATATTTGTTCATGCTTTTCAGTGGTTCCTATGCAAATTCCCTCCCATGAAGGTTTTCTGATAAGTTGACTCAGTTTATCATCCCAATCCTTTGTTGCTTTCGTTGCCAAGTGCGAAACACTGAAAATTCAGTATTGGTTGCATGAAACACAGCCACGTATAGCTGATGTGTTCCGAATGAAGTGAAGCTGCGTAAAAACAAGCCTTGGCACTGTGTAAACTTTGTTACCCTTCGAGAGATGTACTGATGAGAGCATAATGGCTACTAGTATATCAATCAGGCCTTATTTCAGATACTTCATTTACCTTTCTGGGCTGAGGTTTTGACAAATGGCAGGTCCTTGGTGTTGAAGCTGGATCAGAGGCATGGTCAACCACTTACAGATTTGGTATGGCTTGATTGATCTCATTCGAGGGAATGTTTTTTCAAAACCTTGATGGGGGGAACATTAGGGAAATGTTCTTTCTAAAACCACAGTAAAATCTTTGACATGTAAACTTGCAATGCTGCAAGCTTCGGTTTGGCTGACTATCCAAAGGCTTCCAAGAACGAAGATGAGATGAGTTCTTTGGCTGCATTATCGGATGGAAGACATGTTCAGCAGTTTTGTCATGCCGGCCAAACATGATGTGAGCCTGACATGATGAGGACGAATTTCGTCCGCAAAAATCACATCTGCGATTGGAAAACCATATTTGGTTCAGACCTCAACTTGTTGTGACCTTGCAAATGGTTTCTCACGTGATGGTCTTGGGTTATGATTTGACAAAGGTCATCCCTTTGCTAGTAAGCTAATAGGCTTTGATCTCAAGGTGTTTGTTTGGCACCCGAGGTGTTGGGCCTTCAAGCTGGTGCCAGTAGTGCTGCCGTACGACGAGCCTATCATTGCTTAGCATTGCTACATCATCCTGATAAAGGCCACCGATTTTTTGGAAATGATGAAGGCATGTGTGTTTTTGGTTGGAAGATTTCTTGATAGGTGGTGATGATGCCGTCTTCAAGGCAATTGCAGATGCTTACAAGGCATTGACAGAGGCAGGGGTTTTTGCTACAAGCAGTTTTCTGGGAAGTGACAGCCAAACCTCTATGAGCTACTGGTTTTAGAAGATGTTGTTCTTATTTTCTCGGATGTTACTCCTCCCAGTAAGATTTACCACCAGGATCATTCCATTTTTGAGTTTCGGGGATCCGTTCACTAGACTTTACATCCAACTGTTTTTTGGCGGGGGAGTATCTTCACCATTCTTAACCTATGCCATCTGGGCGAAGGCCAAAACAGAAGAAGGAGGTTGGCGAGACCTCGAAGGCGGTTGCGAAAAAAAAAACACGAAAACGACGTCACGGGACCTCAACCCAAAAGGTAGTTGAGCAAGGAATCTACAAAGGATCTTAGGTCGATGAACTACTATAGTTCCTTTGCAAAATATATACAGACATTATCATCATGAACGTCTACAAATGAACATCATTAGAACGATTTGTTGGCATGTTGCCAGCCTTTGGGTTGTTTCTGGTAGGGACAGTGTGCAAGCAACCCCTCAGACAAAAAATGACATCAATGAAGAGAGATCCTTTCCAAATAGAAGGATCGAAACCAGGAAGATTCCACCAAAGGATGGTATCAACACACATTTCGCAGGGCAGGCAGTTGGACCATGGCAAGGGCATGTCAGGGTATCTCAGGGAACTTGGGGGGTTTTGAGTCGATGTACTTCCCTAAATGAACATCTTATGGAATCCTTTTGATTTGCAAGGCATATGGTGAAATGATGGACGTTTTTTTATGGAATCTCTCACAGAGTGCACTTGTGGACATGTTTAAACTTGAAGGAAATCCTTCCATTTCATGGCAAGTCTGGTTAAGATATACCGACCTCACACAAGACCAAGGGTGGTCGTTTTAGTAGACAAAAATGTTTAAGAAAAACAGTGACATTGGTTTCAGGCTGGTGAGGGAAAAAAGTCGCAGATATATATGATATAAACATATGTATATAAAATTGACAGTGATAACAATGATATGGGGTCCCCTATTGTCATAAATTTATTACAAACTGTTATCTTTTACTACCAGGCATCACATTTGGTTTGGCAATAGGGAATCGTGGGATCACCACTCCAATGGCTTTCCCCGAGGCCCCAACTGCAACAAAGGCTCGTTCACTTGGCCATGGTTTGGTTGGGTTTTTTGAAATGCTATCCCCACAAAAAATTGCTTGGACCTGTTATCGATATGTCTATTATCCATCATATAGATACATATATACACACAATATTCATATTATGTATCATATATATAATATATATGTATACAATACGTATTTAGAGAACTTAGGAAACCTGGGGGAATTTTAGACTCCCCTCAAATTTGACACATAAACAGGTCTTGGAAACGACAACCTGGTAGTTTTGAGTTTCCCGACCCTGTCCAGGGGATTACCTGTATGCTCTTTGACACCTTTGGGCCGTGAACTCATGGGATTCTGATCTCAACTGCGAGAATTGAGTATGGCGAATCCTCCAAGCATAATCTCAATTCAGACTGGTGAAAACACATCAATTCACCAAGATGGGCCCCTACCAGTTACGAGGTTATACCCCCAATAAGTAGGGTTATAACCCCACTTATACACTCAGTTGTAAAGGCCATATATAGTGGTTATAACTCCACTTATAAGTGGTAGGGGCCCACCTTGCAGAAGAATGCATTTCTGAAACAACCCACTGCAACTGCCTTACCAAGGACTCCGCCCTGGGAGAGCAGAAGATTGTATACAGGGTCAGAATCTCTGTCTTTTTCAAGACCTTCGAATTTTTGGATGTTTGAGATTTGAATCAGGAAATAATACTTGCAACAAAAGTACCATGTTTGCATTGGACAAGTATATAATTATATATACATTCATACACACACACATATATATATATATATATACATATACACACCTATACACGCCTATTCTGTTCAAGGCTCCCTCCTCAACTCTGAGGAATTTGGCATCTGTTTGCCTTAGGTCTTGGCAGGAAGGTGTTGTTCGCTGCTGGGAACTCTCAAAAGGAGAGCCTGGCAAGTAGAAAACTCAGAAAACCCAAAGGGACCGAAGCTGATGGGTGTTTCCGAAAATAGTGGTACCCCAATCTCCACCTCAAAATGATCATTTTAGCAGGAAAACCCATGATTGTTGGGTACCACCATTTTAGGAAAACCCCTGATGAATCTGATTAAAAATTAAATGTAAGATCAACTGATTTTTTCAGCATCTCATCTTGGAAATCTTGAAATCTTAGATATGTGCAAGCTGAGGACAAAGCCACCGCCACGGCTGGTGGGTGAAATTGCAGGATGCCTGGAGGGGCTTCGAATCGAGTTTGATCAAATTGAGGGCATGACATGACCAGCGACATCGCCGACCCACATGGAAATTTGTGTGAAACTCCACCAACTTTCATGATTTTCCAGGTTGGTGACAACCCTATCTGACCAAATTGGAGTGATTGGTCAAACATGTGGATTGATTATTCCTTTCATCACTAAGGCTGTAGGTGGTTTCATCAATGATGTTGCCGCTATTTCACCTTTTGGTCTTTTGACCGCTTGGATCCCTCAGTTCTGGATTTTAATTCTTGAGAATGTGTTGTTTTGCTGCTTTTTGTTGAATCAGTCTTAAGGTTTAATGTTTCAGACACAGATTTTCATTGACATGTCATTCCCCCTTCTTTGGGGGAAGATCTAACACAATTGAATCCAATTGACCTGGTGAAACATTCTTTGCCAAGGCCCAATCTGCGGGCATGAAGCCTTTGCCTGGAGAATCCCTACGGTCTCCCTGGGACCAAAAAAACCCACCGGTTAAGGGGTTATGGGGTTCTTGGACCATTAGATGGTGAAGAGAAATCCGTAGTCTACGTGAAGGTTAGCGGTTTTTTCGACATGTGAAAATCCGATATCTCAATATTTATGACAGGTTTTATTTCTACCCCAAGTGGTGCGGATTTCTGAAAAAACTCGAGGCAACCAACCTGCAAAAACTGGCAAACCTTGCGCAGAGGTCATGGAATTTGAAGACAACTCCCTTTAAGCCGATTGACTGGCACTTAGCAAAGATTTTGGAAACCTCTTCCATCAAGCCTGTTTTGTAAAAAAGCACTACCCTTCGGTAATCTCTCGTAGAAATGGAATAGTTGACTCTTTGGGTACTTTCTGCAGATTTCAAGGTTTTGGATATCATTGGAGGGTGCAGTATTGACATTTCCATTGCTATATGAGTTTAGTGAACGTATTTGGAGGGGTTTCGTGTTTGTTTTGGAGCTAGGCCCGAGCCAAGACCAACGCCATTGCACAAGCCTCAGCACCTTCATCAAGACACACGGCAGATTCCAGATCTATCAACAAAAATCAGAGTCAGAGCTTGATACTTTGAACCTAAAATGATCTTGAAATGAATCTATTTTCAATGGAATAGATGGAAAACATTGGAAAAACCTTCATTTTTTTGGGTTACCACATGGAACCACAATTTTTTGGAAAGTCCTCAAGAAAGGCCCATGTTTTGTGACACTTCCCAAATTGGCCAAAACAGGCTGATGATCCAGAAGCAAAGACACAGGCGATTCGACATGCCTTTGGTCAAACAGGGATTTGGTTTCCCGGCTCCGTTGTGTGATTGCCAGGTGTCCAAAGCTACAGGCGAAGTTGTCATATTTTGTCTCATTTTTTGCAAGTGTTCATGAAGCCCAAATTTTTGTGGTCGCTGTTGTGATGGCCATTCAAGATGGTGTTTGTTTGCTTTAAAATGCTTTTTGTTGAAGTATTTTTTGTTGCAAGTTTGACAGGCAACGGCTCTAGTGAGACAACTTTAGCGACCAGGAGAACGTGTTGAGTTTACTCGTATGAATCGACATTTTGAGCGTGGGTGGATAACGGTGCACAACATCTTGCAGCTTTGTCTTGGCGAAGATAGTTACACCGAGTTACACCCCAAAAGACTAACATGGAACCAGAAAATGATGGTTTTCAAAAGGAATCTCTTCTTCCAGGGCTCCATTTTCAGCTTCCATGTTAATTTTCAGGAGTGTAATATTGCTTGGTGAGTAGATTTTCCAGGAAAGAGGAAGACGAGCCCGACTTTGTGAAGGATGAAGATGGTGGATACTTGGACCAGTTTGACACTTAAGAGCATCATTTTTCTCATAACAGACGTGTGTATAGATTGGAACTACCCCCCCATCCAGTAACAGTCACCATTTCCGGATTCTTCCATTTTTAGCAGGGAATCCCAACCTAAACCTTGTTTTGTGATTGGCATCCCTGGGTGGGGGGTAGACCGAATGTATAGAAGATATTCCAAAACCACAGGGGTCAGTGTTTCTTTGGGATTTCTCTGAGGTCCACCATGATCTATTTGCATTACAGAGGCACGGCATGGCATGAAAAGCATGGCAGGTGGCCTCCTAAAAATCCGAAATAGATCATTACAAGAAAGCACATGGCTCTGAAAAAAACGTCCAACATGAATCACCTTCTTTTTTTTAAATTAAACGTTTGGAACACATGTACATTTTGATGCTGGCACGGTCGGGAGGTGTTCGCTGTATCAGCCTGTGGCCGAAGCCGGAGAATCGTGAAGCAACACCTCATGTGGCAGCTACTGTCTCAAAGGCACACGAAAAACATCAGGTGAAACATGGTGAAACTGTTGATGGAAGAAATCCCAAACAACCACCTGGTATGTCTAAAACCCTATAAATAGTGGGATAAACTATCTACCAACTGGCTAGCGGGATTTCTTCCGTCAACAGAACCACGGGAATTATGCGATGTGTCAATGGTAAGTGATCTTCCACCAAGATTCCAGTCACCACTAAGATTTTAAGCTTATATAACCTTCCACTGGCGGGGAGGTAGATCGCCATCAATCTTCCATTATGGGACATTATTTTCCAGTGAACCATGTTCAATTTTAGATTTGCGGGTTCAGTTGGAAGGGTCGCGAAATGCATCGCTACACTGATAAGGCTATATTTTGTATTTGATACAATATATATATATACGTATATATATCATGGACTAAATAAATGAACATATTTATGCTGTTGCGTCCATGGTGGTTGTTGGGGTTCGTTCAAGCAACATTGTGTCCAGGACGTGCTCGCCGTATCGAAGATTGGCATCGATGGAGTGAGTCTACAAGTTCCAGCTGTATGGCAAAGACCAGATCCTCACGAGTCATGGCTGCAGAGAAAACGATTGGACAGTTGGACACATTGTGAATGCTTGGACAACACATTTTTGAAAGTAGTGAAACGCATGTCAGTGAATGGCTTGCATTAGGAAGGAGTTGGTGATGTCAATGTGGGTAGCTCAGTTTAGACTTTCTATCAGTCCAATTCTTTCGATTTTTTTTCAAAGTTTTTTGGACGATTTTGTTTGCGCTGAATGGAGGCAATGCAACATGAATCCGTGAATAAGCTCTGGACTGGCGACAATGGTGGAATTTTGAAATGCTGGGATGTGTTGCTGGCCAGTTTGAGATCACATTTGGATTGTTTGATTGTTTGATTCTTTGGTCGTGTTTTTTTTTTTAATGGCCTGGGAATTTCAACCAGCTGGTTATATTTTTGACAGGTGAATGCCAGTGGAAAAGGAGTAATTTGTGACTTCAACAGTGTGGTGCTCCAATATCATCCTGCATCCATGGAATCCATTGACCATCGACTCACTGACGCCACGAACAAAATCATTGAGGCCAGTCAGCAGGTTGGCTCTCGGGGTTGGCTTTATGGCCAGGACCTGGAGTTATGGTGTGATTCCAAGTGGCGAATTGGAACCTGTTGGATTTTTTCATGATTTGGGTGTTTCCAAAAATAGGGGTACCCCAAAATGGATGGTTTATAATGGAAAACCCTATTAAAATGGATGATTTGGGGGGTACCACTATTTTCGGAAACATCCATTTGTTGATGGAAAACTCGGAAATTCATTGCACAAAAGGTGTGCTCCCACTCCAGTGGAATGGGCTTTATTGACACCAAAGCAGGTGCAGTGGAAGTGTCAGTGATGCGCAAAAGTAGATAGACTTAGACTCAGCTGTGTATGGGATGTTTTTAAGGTAAGACTAAATAAAAGGGCAAAATTTCCCAGTGGAACCCGGTTACAATTTCAGAATGTGTATAGATAAAATATGAGTATCTAATTTAAATTTAGTATAATTTAGTTACTTGGTTGTGTTTATAGCCAGTGTATACATGGATACCAACATCATGATTTTTTCGCGCCAGGAAAGGTCATCAGGCAGCAATACACCAAGGAACCTGTGGGTAAGGTGCCGCGTTAAAAAAAAAAGGATGGGAAACAGAAAATGATGGGAACTCTACAAAACTATATACTCTTGGATCAAATCTGGCTAACTAGTTGTTGACAAAGTTAAAGTATGTAAATACAACATGATATGTATATCTCCTCATGAGTCCAAAAAGTTATGATGTATTTCTAAGTATCCCAAGTGGTTCATCGGATTTTGTCCAGATCATTTAGGAACCACAGTTCCTTTACCTCGTGGAGCTTTTGAGGTGACGTTGCTGAATGGAACAAGCCCCATGCTTTTTGCTGGGATTGGTGGCGAATTGATGCAGTGCCCGAGAAAATGCATGTGAACATTATGATGACTTTCCGAATCAAGTGCTGCAAGTGTTTTCATGCTTCATCTTGGTGCCAGATTCTAGTGTTGTAGCGAAAGTGAGCATTGATTGAATTTCGACTTGAAGCACTCACCTTGAGATTTGATCCCCAAATAAAACTTGATATAAAGCACCACAGCCTTAAGTTTCCCTAAATGGACACCAAGAATGCCCATCTCTGAGCAGAAACTCCTTTTTTCAAAAGCATCATTTTGAGGTTCAATGAGTACAGAGTCATAAGCTATATCACTTCAGATTCAGATTGAATTGATCAAGATCAAGATCTCCAGGACATCTTGATACATTTCAGTGGATTGGTCGTGACACCAAGTATTTCCCGGCAAAAACGAGGTACGACACACGGTGCTTTGCAGATGGACAAGAGAAACCAAAGGCGATACCCCAAACGACAATTGGAAGGATAGTGGGGGGGTGAGGAGAGAGATGAACATGAGATGTTGATGTTGATGTGTACTGATATGATAAATACACAAATGTCATATTTACGGTGATATCAACTATGGAGACAGTATTCTTTTCAAGTCTTCGTAATTTGCCTATTTTTTGTTGACGGTTTTTGGTGGACCAGTCAATAATTCATACTTGAGTCTCTCGTGAAGTCTGACATGATGCTATTGAGATATCTGGATGACCTGTTGGAGACCATGGAAGTTAATGAAGCATCAAACAGCAGCAAAATCTTACACCGGCCTGTTATCATTGTTGAGTATTTGGTGGGTATTTAGGGGTGTCATTAGATAATCATTATATATCCTTTTTTTTTGGAGATTAACAAATAAAGCAGAAATCTATGGTGGCTTTGAGTGATCCTTTCATAGTGTATTGTTTGGGTTGGTAAATATAAATGACGCTGGCCTTTTTCTGTGCTGGGGTTCCGTGTTTAACAGGGGATAAAGTCATCAACCAAAAATAGTAGGGGTTTATATCAGGATTCCTATTAAAGGTGGGATGACCATCCCCAAACACAAGGAGTTTAGACCCCGACCCATATGATGGTATCCTGTTATCCCTCTGGGTCAGGCCATAGCGTCATGGTCTTTGGGCTCGCCGATCACATCTTTGCATTGCACAGAAACGGGGAAAGGGTTGGGGTACCCATGGTAGGTCTATAGAAATTCGGCCACCTGTCGGCTGGAGATTTGAAGACATCAAGAACTTGATGTATATATATATATATATCTTTTGGACTTAAGATTGTGCCTTGAGGTTGGGTGTGGATTCAAATGGTGTTTTATGAGCTGTCGTAGATTTTAGGTAGATTTCAGGTGGATTTGTAGAAAATATAGACATTGATGATCATTGATGTAGGCGGTCATCAGTGGCCGATATCTATAGTTCGGTCTCTCCGCCCTTTTTTTGACAATGATGTGAAAATGATCTTGTCAAACTTATAAACATCACATGTCACATCATGTCCAGACTTCATTTTGGTTAAGGGTAACCACAAAATACAACCTGTCCCAAGTGGACCAAAAAAGCTTAAGCTGTCACATTGCCAAAATCAAACTTAGGCATTTATTGGTGGCCGCTGGGTGCATGAATGGCAAAGTCGCGGCTTTCGATTCCACATAAGCATTTTTTTCGAAAATTGTTGGCCACTTGGTTCACTTGGTCAAAACGCCTGTAATTTCGTCGAACCAGATCTTTTGATTATCGCAGATGCTTGGATTAGATCCCTACCTGCGTGGGAAAAAGAAGCCTTTTTTAGGCCTCGGTTGGTGTGGTTGGTGAAAGGCTCAAAGGATTTTCATTGGAAGTTCTCTGGTTTTTTTACAGGGCTCCCTGGAAAGAAACATGGGCACGGGCACGGGGACTTGTAGCACTTGCATATCAACAGGTTTTTTGAGCCAGGAAAGAGACACTAGGAATACGTGCTGATGTCGCGAAGAAAGTTTGTGTGTATAGTGTGCATGTTGTGCTCTGTCAAAACTCGTTGCCGTTGCAAGACCACATGGAAACATGGACAGGCAGACAGAAATGAGACTACAATCGAAACATGGCAATACACGGGGTGAAGCAAAGCTATCACTCCATCTTGAATATCATTTTTCCTGAATTGCAATGTCATCCGACACATAAAGCCCATGAAAATTAGCTTAACGATGCATAAAGTGAGCACCTCGTAAAACAGTGTTCTCAGCTCACTTCCTGTGAAATAGACAAAATCTGCCGGGCTGTTTCTTGTTCGCCTGGCCTTCGCCCACTTATAAAGCGTGCCTTTGATCAGCATTCAGAGAGTACCATGGAGATGTTCCTTGAAGATTCGTTGATTTCGGGCCAGACAATGAGATGATTCGGGATTCAGTGCAAGTTGCCCAACGAATGCTTTGCTTTTCTCAGGGCAATTTGCTCCTAATGGACGTGAAACTCTCAGAACTTGAGTGACGTATCCACTTGGCTGTGAATTATTTGCCTGTGAAAAACATTCCACAACGGTTGAGGATGAGAAGGGAGAGAAGACGTCCGAGGTGCAGCATGCAAAGAGAAATCCTAGGAAGATCTGTGATTTGGCCCACTGGGAAAATGTGGGAACAGAACGCATTCAAGTTGAGATGCACTCCACACACACCAGCTTGTTTTTGACACTGTTTTGCGCAGCTTCCAACTATCCAAGAGATTTTGGCCCAAGCAATTTCTAAATTTGCTATCTCCAGCACAAGGCAAAAGGGATACAATGGGATACTTCTGGCGGTCTCCAGCGTCATGGAATCAGCTTCAATGAGTCAATTCATCCCAATAAACATAGGTCTTTTACACAACAAATATGAATCTGGAACTCATCTTGAGCGGGCTTGTTTCATTCTTTAATGCCCAAACAAATTATATACGCCTGCCTAATACTATGGGGGACGTCTCAATGTTGAGGATTCCTCAATTTCTCTTAAAACATACAGGTATTGGAAATTGTGGGACATCAATGGGGTATTTCACAGGTCATGGCCGAGCCCGCCACCGAGACATTGAAGATCAGCGTGGGGGGCGGCACCGACAGACTGGTGGGCAACGTAACCATGAAAGAAAAAACACTTGGTTTACATGGATGTTTCCGAAAATAGTGGTACCCCCAAATCATCCATTTTAATCGGGTTTTCCATTATAAACCATCCATTTTGGGGTACCCCTATTTTTGGAAACACCCACATGAATGATTTTAGAGGAATCTGATTTTGACACCTTTGTGGATCCATTTGGCGGTAACCCCCCCCAAAAGGTAGTTTAGTAGAGTCGCCTCCCTGTCTGTGAGAATGGCAAAAAAAAATTCAGCAACTTGGAGGTTTGTGAAATAGTAGAGTTGATCCAGAAATGGTAGACTTGAGAAAGTAATATGGGGTATAAAATTGAGGTAAACCTGGTTTTTGTTGAAGTTTTCAATTGTTCGAGTGATGAGTTGATGGCATCCTGTGGATTTTTTTTAAAAAACGAAACCTTCCATAGAAAACGGGCCTTTCCGGAAAACCTGTTCCGCCAGGATGGAACCACCATGCAAATTGCACGCTTGCCAGATATTGATGAAGGAACCTGGGAGGATGTGAAGAAATATGTGGAAGGCATCTTGGTTGAGAAAAGTCAAAGAGCCAACAAAACCCAGTTGCTGAGCTGTGAGAAGAAGATCTTTTTTGTCTTGTGGATATTCGTCGTTCGTCTTCACTTTTCGTAAGTTAGTGAAGATTGAAAAAAGTTGAAATCGGCTGAGGTAATCCAGAAACAGCCAAAGCATTGCAGAGCTTTGCCAAAAATCCAGAAGCCATGAGAGGCACATTTTGAGACTCGAATCAATCATTGCACCATTTCTTGTCATCATTGGCAACTCCGACTGCCTTTTTGAGGTTGGCTACAGACCCAGGCCATTGCTGAGCATTTTGGTCCAACATTCTCCACCAATTTGGTTGCCGCAAACTCCAAAATTTGAGCAGAACCAACCGTTTAACACTAGTGGATGGTCATGAAGTCCATAGGGATTTATCTACCCAGAAAGAGCTCCTATTCACAGAGGTCGATGACCA
The DNA here is from genome assembly GCA_000507305.1 of Breviolum minutum Mf 1.05b.01. Classification (NCBI taxonomy): domain Eukaryota; class Dinophyceae; order Suessiales; family Symbiodiniaceae; genus Breviolum; species Breviolum minutum. The sequence continues at coordinate 19,471 of DF242099.1, read as the reverse complement.
CCTTGATTTTACATGTGGGGGTGAATCGCCACCGAAGTTGATGGAGTTTCATCCCGGAGCTGAGGCATTACAACACCAGGTTGGAAGCCAAGTATTTCACAGAATTGGAAAATCCAATTAGGTAGATGAAGTATACACTGGCAGGTATGCTTTCAAAAACTGATTGCAACTCCCAAATGTTCAAAATAAAGTCGTTTAATCTTACTTATCACAGGATTTTTCAACCCCAACGAGCCAACGAGATGTGCTTAAAAGGTTGACCAATGGCGATGCACCAGTGGCCGATCGTGTGAAGTCACTGGAGAAAGATCCAGAATTGGCACCTTGGAAGTTGTATTTTCAGATTCCCATAAGTTTTGATGATCCTAATTAAGAGGCTATATATATATATATATATATGATCCTAATTAAGCAACCTTCGACATCCCAATTGGGGAAGATTTGAAATCTTTGAAGTTGTTAGAGATTTCCTTGATGAAGGTCCATGAACCATGAAGTCACACTGGATACGGAAATCTGCAATGAATCTTGATGCTACCAAATTTGCATGAGGCAAGCGTCTTTGAAGATATCAAAAAGAATGGTATGGAGGCTGCAATGAAATACTACCAGGCCGGGAAAAAACTTTCTGAGCTCCCAAATGAGGAGCACTCTTGAGAAGATGCCAAACAAAAACCAACCAACAATTTCTCAGATTTTCTAGGTGGTGGTTTCAAATATTAAGAAAAAAAATTCATCGGTTACTTGGGGCAATGATCCAATTTGACGATGCATACGAAACCACCAACCCGGGGGGAATCCTGGTTAAAAACATCCAATTCCAAACTGGAAGATCCTGAACTCTCCTGCCTTAGGATGAGGACCTTATGTTGAAGATTAGCCAAAAAATGGGTGGCCTCCCAGCAGAGTTGCAGCCGGTTTTGAAGAAGTGCCTTGGTTTTGTTGGGTTGTCATGACAATTGAAATTGTGTGAAAGTTTGTGGCTTTGAAATTCTGATAGTTCTAATAGATGGTTACGATTCTGATAGTTTGATACCTTTTTGTTCAGGGTTGACTGTCACAGGTTTTTTTGCTTGTTCTTTCAGTTCAGATTAGTCGCTGAGGATTGATGAGACTGCACTGACTCTGCATGAGGCTTTTGCGAGTCATGGAAATTGGATTTTCCATGGGGACTTATGAGTTGCAAACTTCAAAAAATGTACAGCGGCTTATTGATCGATTTGTGGCAACTAATGGTTTCACATTGGTGGTAGCAAGAAAATTGTACCGAGAAAATTGTACTAATGGTTCCACATTTGTGGCAACTAATGGTTTCATTGTGTCAGGCATCCAAAAATGGAGACTTGAAGGCTGTGCAGGACTGATTTGACGACGAATCTTTTTTTTTTTGCGGTCCTCGTTTCTGGCACTTTGGAGGACTTCTTGGCCAAGAAGAAGCCTTTGGACTCTCAGGATCACAAGGCAGTACATGATGCAGGGATCAGTTGTAATTTTATACTTTGTACCTTTTCATTATCCAAGATGTTGGGGGACTGTTTGGAAGAGGTATGTCGCACACATGTCATCTTTTGACCTTCCAAGTACGGAGCATGCTGTAACGTAGAAGGTAGAAATCCAAGTTTCAAATCCAAAGAGCAGGGAACGTAGCAGAGTTTGCGTTGAAGGATCGGATGATATCTATATTAATTGATATATATATATATATATTTGATGTGTTGTATTTCATTTCTGCCTTTGTTTGACTTTGGTGCTTGAATTCTTTTCCGTATACCCATGCACTTAAAGAAATTTCATGAGGCAAAATGTCCCGATATCAACCATGTGAAATGGTGAGATCTTGCTGCAGCTGTTGAGGGCATCACTCCTCTTGGATATGCCATTGGCCCGGGACCTTGGTTGACACCGGTTGACTCTGTGCCATTGCTATGGAAGTTGCACCAAATTTGGATTCCCAAGGTTTTTTGTCCCTCAAAAATAACTAGGGCTACCCGATATGAATACGTACATGTATATATAGATATATGTAGATATACATATGGGCCAGAATATGTACATATATATATATATATACATACATATGTACAAGTACATATACATCCCTGCTCTTTAATATATTGTACCGGAAGTAGGTCTGAATTGAAGCCGTCCAGTTTCCCACGCATCAATTCTAGGACATCCGTTGGTGTCAATTTTTTTACATTGAGTAGGAACCCAATCATCCCAGATCAGTTGTCGTGAGAGTTGCAACAAGTCAACGGAGGTGCCAACCGAATAGCCGTTGTCAAGCTGTTGTTGGACAGCCGAGCCAACCCTTATGCTGTCGACAGCTCTGGCAATAGTTGCTTTGTTGCACATACAGATTCCATGATGTCAAGATGAACTTATTTTTAAAGCATTGATGATGCTGATGTTGATGTTGATGCTGATGCTGATGCTGATGCTGATGCTGGTTGTGGTGACGATGACGATCCTGATGTTGCTTAAAGTTTCATTTGTTCAGTGAAGATGTATTTATGCCATGCTATTCTGATTGTCAATCACTAGGTGGTGGTTTCAAATATTGTTTGTTCTCATCTATTTGGGGAAATGATCCAATTTGACTAATATTTTCAGATGGGTTGGTTCAACCACCAACTAGATCATCTTTGACCACTCTTTGGTGGCAGGTGGTTTGCACTATGCGGCTGGATATGGTCGCAAGGCCGGCTCCCTCAGCCTCGAAATTTCTGAGAAATTCCGATTCCTGAAACACTAAAGATCTTCAAACAAATGAAGGACATGTCCATATAATAAGGAAACTATGTATATATATATATATATATTTCAGTATCTCTCAGTAAAGTAGGTCCAGTTTGTTTCATTGGGCAAAATTGATACATCTCCACTGTCTTTGCTTGGTATGAAGACGATTCTCCCTTGGATCACCGGTGCCGATAGGAGCTTTTGGAGTATCTGCTGAAGGTTGGTGCCAACGTTTCTTGGTGCAACATTGAATACAAAGTTGCTTGAAGAATTTCATGTCACTGGCCACTGGATGTATTATAGTCGCTTTCAAGGTTCATGCCGTGAAGATATTAGTATATCTTCATACCAGTTTCATACACTCAAAACTTCCCAGTTTTTGCACTTGTGAGATTCGGGTTGGATTCATTGCTTTTACCTCGTTGGTTGAGGTATCCCAACCAAACTCACAGGGACAGACACCATTGTCTGTGGCAACGCAAAACCGACAAGAAGACTGTATCAAAATCCTTCAGGCCATCGAAAGACTAGGGATTTTTCCATCTTTGGAGATGGGATTTTGCTGCCAGGCCCATGGGGCACAGGCCTAAGGGCACCAAACAGTGCTGGCCCTAGTGAGCAGCCTCAGACCCCACGGTGCAACCCGAGTTGCTCTTTTTCGCAGCCATATTTTGTAGCACGATTGGCGAAACCATGGAATCGCTCCTGTTGACAGGTTCATTTGGTCTTGCCAAATTGTCACGCGTACAGTTGATATGAATATGTTGTGGTTAGTGTTTGGCCACCGTTGGAAATTGCTGGCTTATTTAGTACACAATCATGAAATGAAGGCGAGGGAGGGATCCATGTAGTTTTTCTTCAGGTGCACGGGGGAGGCATTGAGGTTGTGCATTTGTGGCACGAGAATTTTCAGCCATGACGAGCCATGGCTTTTTTTGACAACGAGTTGGAGGTCCAGGCGCCTCAAGCAGCTCCAGCGCCTCTGACTTCTTCTGTGATGTGTTGCCATTCTGTTATCGACATTGTATTGCCATGATCGATCAGGGGACCTCACCAAGCCAAAGTTGGCCAGGATGTCCTTGAGAAGGCCCAGAAGGAAGCCAAGGAGGATGCAGCAGTGACCAAGCGCTTGAAACAGGTGCGCAATGATTTTTCTTGCATGATTTAGTTGTTGCTGACTGAACGACCCGAATGGTCCCTGCAACCTTAGCTGGAAACAGCTGTTGATTCGAAGGTCCAGTGCTGTCAGCAACGATCATTCATGAAAAAGATCAAACAGAAGTTGTTGCAACACCAAACTAGGATCTTCTTTCATGAAACAAACAATCAGTTTGAAGAGAAATTCACATGTTGTTTTTCATTTCTGTAGCATCGGACTTCGCACCGGTGCGGCCATCTGCATATTCCCGGGCAGCGCATAGCTCATGGCTTGGCCGCGGAGTGCAGGTGTTTTCACAGTACTCCTGCTGACATTTGTATCACCCAGATGCTTCGGGGACGCCGAGATGGCGCTGGGGGGTTTGGGCGCCGACGGACGAAGTGTTGCCTCAATCGCAGCTGCCTTCATTGACTACCAGAAGAACTGGAATGCTACCTTGGCTGCCCGCTTAGGTCCTCCGATCATCTCCATCCCTGGTGGAGTGCATCCGAATGCAAGTTTCGGATCCATCACAGGAAGTGGTCATTGGATTGATTGGCCCATCGCCACCGTGGCTGCTGTGCAGATACCCCAAGTCTCGTGCTGTGCTACCAGCCCTGCATTGTCCAACAAGGACTCCTACCCCTTCTTTCTTCGAACAGTACCACCTGATGGCATCCAGGCACTGGCCTTGTGGAATTGGATTCGGCACTTCGAGGTTCCAATAGCAGCATGTCTCTATTCCGCCGAAGCCTATGGACAAGGTCTGTTTGATGCGCTCAAGGAACTTGCCCGATCGGACGGTCAGCAAGATTCTGTACAGGGCCAAGCCCTTCGTGACATGGAGCAAGACTTTGTGGCAGAAGAGGCTCGCGCTTCGGTAAGGCTCCTCAAACAGATTGGCTCTCGCTTTGTCGTACTGCTGATCACCTGGCACTTGGCAGCACCTCTCCTTGACGTGCTCGAGGAGGAGGAGATCTTGAGCCCGGCTTGGCAACTCTTAGCCTCAGAGACGATGGCAGATCCCATTGTCCCAAAAAATCAGCTCGGTTTCATGTACTTTCTGCCCTCTGGCAAAGGTGTCAAGTTCCCCGACTTGCAGCGGCTATGGTCACTGCTGGGACCACAAGACATCTACGGCACGGAACAGATGGAAGTGCCTGTGGGCATTATCGACAGCGAGGTCTTCACTGCAGGTGAATGGACCACAACAAAATTTGATGTCCGTAAGATGAAGGTGTGTAAGGGATATGAACCAACTCGCTTTCATTTTGCATGGGATGGTTCGCTTCGGACTGCACGTTTTTCTTGATTGCGGACTCTACCCCGTCTTTTGGGATTTGCGGGACGTGCTATGTTGAGAAGCACACCTTAGCAAGTTAGCAAGGGAGGGGACCAAGGTGAAGCAATCTATAGATACCTATTGATTTTGGATACAGCGTAGTATCCGCATACGGCATCCACATGCAGATGCATACATCGCATTCTTTCCCTTATACGCTCTGAACATACACAACACTCACATACACCCGTCCACCCTTCCACCGTCCATCCCTCCATCAAGCCGTGGTTGCTATCGTACTGACTTGCATGTAGCGTTGCATGGCTCACGAATGGGACGCCTGCAAGCCACCTCCACCTACAGTGCTTACTTTCTTCATCTTTCTTCCAAGTTTGTGTACAATTATGCTTCGCCAAGCCGGCGATGCGCATGCGGTAGTGGGCTGTGAAGGAGTTGGATCAGTGGCAACATGTAGTAGTCGTAGTAGTCGTAGTGGTAGTAGTCGTAGTGGTAGTAGTGGTAGTAGGTAGTGGTAGTGGTAGTGGTAGTGGTAGTGGTAGTGGTAGTGGTAGTGGTAGTGGTCGTCGTGCTCGTGGTTGTGGTTGTTGTGGTTGTTGTGGATGTTGTGGATGTTGTGGATGTTGTGGATGTTGCTGTCGTTGTCGTTGTTGTTTGTGGTGGTTGGTGGTTGGTGGTTGGTTGTTGGTTGTTGGTTGTTGGTTGTTGTTGGTTGTTGTTGGTTGTTGTTGGTTGTTNGTGTGTGTGTGTGTGTGTGTGTGTGTGTGTGTGTGTGTGTGTGTGTGTGTGTGTGTGTGTGTGTGTGTGTGTGTGTGTGTGTGTGTGTGTGTGTGTGTGTGTGTGTGTGTGTGTGTTGTTGTTGTTGTTGTTGTTGTTGTTGTTGTTGTTGTTGTTGTTGTTGTTGTTGTTGTTGTTGTTGTTGTTGTTGTTGTTGTTGTTGTTCAGGGTTTGAGGTACCACGCCCGCGCGGTACCGTAGAGCAGCAAAATCGTGTCAAAACCACAGTATTTATAGTATTTTTTGCACATGCCAGGCCAGGCAACGAATCTTAATAGCATAAAGACGAAAATTCAAAAACACTGTATTTTGCAATGTTCTTTGCCTTCCGGGCGCAAAAAGTAGTGTTTATGAAAGCGCTCGAATGGTTTCGTGGTTTTGGGGTTGGGTTTGTGCAACGTTTTCCCTTTGAGCGTGATTTGCAACATGGTTCTCTCCAGCCTCTTTTTGTTTTGAACTGCGCCTTCCTGACTTTGACGTTTGTGGACAAGAACGGTTTCTGTGATGAGAGAGTCATGAAACAATGTTGGCTGTTTTTGTATGCTTTTGTGCTTCACTCGTGAGGTGTAGCTTCTAACTTGAGTCCATTCGACGCCTTCAACTTCGATGCAGTCTACACATTCATCGTTGCCATCAACCGGCTGCTTGCTGCATCGGATCCGTTTGCGATCAAGGGCCAGAGTCTTTTAGAGGAGATGCGCCGGGTTCGATTCACTGGTGTCTCAGGTGAGGTGAGCTTCAATGAGAATGGCGACCGCTTTGGCACCTATGAGCTCATGAATATTCTGTCCGATGGGAGTGCGATAGCTATTGCCTCTTTCAACTCCTTTACTTCCACCTTCACCTTTCAAGCACAGCCAACCTGGATGGATGGCTCGTTAAGGAGCCTGCCTCCCCCAGAGCTGTACTCTTGTGACCCTGGCTTCTACCGTGAACAGACATCCACTCAGTGCAGAAAGTGTTTGAAGGGCACGATGTGTTTGGGGGGCCCAATGGCTCCGTACAAACCTTGTCCGAGAGGCACCTTCGCTTCAGAGATCGGCATGTCGAATTGCACTCCTTGCCCTAAAGGTAGCTTCGCCTTGGATGCAGGTTCTGTGGAGTGTACTCCATGCCCACCTGGCACAGAAGGGCCTTTGGAAGGAATGGAGACTTGCACCCGGTGCAGCTCTGGCTTCTACACACCATGGGTGGGAAGCTCCCAATGTTTCCCTTGCGGGAAGGGGCAGATTACTCCAGAGTCTGGGTCCACAGCAGAGTCTGACTGCCTTTGTGCGGAGCATTACTTCATGTGTGAGGGGAGAGGTTGCTTACCCTGCCCAGCTGGACTGCATTGTGTTCAGGGTTTGGGGCCTCCACAACAGCAGGGTGGGTTTTGGGCTGATCCAAATGTTTCACGCTGCGACTTCTCTGTCTTGCGTTGCCGAGATCACTTGGAATGCCCTTCAGGACTGTTGGGAGGATGTTCGGCTGGGAGAGAGGGACCAGCTTGCAACAACTGTCAGGCCAGCCATTACCCCAATGGCTCAGTATGTGAGCATTGCCAAGAGGGAGATGTGTTGCCGCTCATTCTCCTGATCATGCTGTTTTTGGGCGGCTTGTTCTTCATGAGTCGTTTACGCTGGGACCCAAGCCATGTGAGCTGCCAGGTTGCACAAAGATGTTTTGTTTTAACTTCCGATATCATATGTGACGAGGATCCATGAGAGTCATTTTTCGTGGCAGACGCGCTATTTGGTGACGTTGGCGGGTGACACCTGTTGCTCCGCGAATTGTAAATGACGATTCACATGTTGCAATTATCAAACGGATGAATGCTTTGTAGTACGGAGTCTTGCTTTGTAGCACGTACTGTTACTGTGTAGTACTTTGTAGTACAGAGTAGTACTTTCGAAACATTTTGTAGTACCGAGTACTACTGCGGAGTACTTTGTAGTACGGAGCTGTAGTACTGTGTAGGACAGTGTAATACTTTGTAGTACGGAGTAGTGGTGTGTAGTACTTTGAAGTACGGAGTAGTACTGTGTAGTACTTTCTAGTACAGAGTCGTACCTTCTAGTACTTTGTAGTAGTTTGTAGTACGGATTAGTATTTTGTAGCACGGAGTAGTACTGTGTAGTACTTTGTAGTACGGATTAGTACTGTGTAGTACTGTCTAGTACGGATTAATACTGTGTAATACTTTGTAGTTCTTGGCAATACTGAGTAGTACATGTCTTCGAGTCATGAGAAAAGGGTCGCGTGCGAGAATGGGAAGTGGAAGTCTTCAACAAGTCACAAACAGTTCCTATAGGCACATTTTTCTTGTGATTTATATGCAGTTTACCTTTTGAAACTTCCGGCAGATAAAAGAAAATGAATTGGAAGAGAAAGGGTTGTTTATTGCCTATTATTAATGCTGTACACTAAGAAAAATAAATAATTAACAAAGAATCTCTTCCTCACCGATGCATTTTAATTGAACCATTTCTGATGCAATATGCATGAATTTACAAAAATAAGAGAGAAACGCAGAATCTAGACGGTGATTGACTGTTTATTTTTGGTCGATTTGCCAGATGCCTGCTTCAAGGCTTGAACACGATGACAGCTGCCTCAGTGAGCAGCCAGCTCATCATGTCCATTCGGGCCCTGGGCACCATCCGGGAATTATCAATCCAGTGGCATGAGCCGGTACGGACCCTTATCAACCTCACAAGCATCCTGATGTTCGACTTCCAGTTCCTACAAACTTCTTGCTTGTTTGGAACCGACAGTCTCGTACTGCACTTTGTCGGCCGGTTGCTGATTTGTCCCATCGCTTGCGCTCTTCTAGTGTGCAGTTGGGTCCTGCGCAAGATGCGCGGGCAGCCCAAGCCCGTCAACACCGTCATGAACCAGTGCGGGTTATTGGTCTTTGCTTTCTTCCTGTCTATCACCCGCACCACCCTGATTCCTTTTCAGTGTGTGTCCAATCCAAATGGAAGCAGCTCCATGTTGCTGCACCCTGGCATCATTTGCTATGAGTCAGAACAGCACCTGATATTCGCCGCATTTGCTTTGGCAGGAATACTGACTGCAAATTTGATTGATTTTTTATTTTTCGCTGTTTTTCCAAAGTTGTTCAGTTTGCTGGGCATCCCATGCAGCGGATCCATAATGTTTTCAGGAAAAAGAGGGCCTCTTGAATTTTCGGTCCGACGGGTCTAAGGATTTGTTGCTCAGCCTGTGGCAGTCCTGGTCTTGGCGACCTATATCATCTACACCTATCCCTCGCACATCGCCAGCGGCCGGGGTCTCCACTTCGCAGCTCGCTACCGCTTCCTCCTCCATCGGTTCAAGCCCGAGGCCTACTACTACGGCCTGGTTCTTCTCTACCGCAATGCCTTTGTGGCTCTATTGCCGACACTGCTGGTGGGTGTCCCGGAGCTTCAAGTGCCAGTGATGGGCATCATCTTAGTTGCTGTCCAGAATTTGCAGGTGTACGCACGCCCATGGCGTACAGATGTTGCCAATCTGGTTGATATGCTTTTCACCGACCTTCTTCTGGTGTTTCTGCTCAGTGCTGGTCCCTTGCTAGTAACAGACAAGACCACGTCGGGGGCAGTGCTAGGCTGGCTTCTTTGTCTACCTGTTCTTGCAGTCATGCTTGTCGCCGTACTCGCCTTCGCAACATTTGTTGTCAAGCATCTTCGGCCAAATGACAAGCTCTATGGTATTTTCCTATGCCACCATAAGGGTGGTGCGGGCAGCCTGAGCCGCTTGATTAAGATCCTGATTGCTCAGCATTCATCCACTCGCGTGTTCTTGGACAGTGATCAGTTGGAGAACCTTGACTTGCTCTTTGACATTGTCAGGACGTCGGTGAAGAATCTGGTGGTTGTGCTGACCCCAGAGCTTTGTCAAGGAGCTGGTGTGCTGGAGAAATTGTAACGGCATGGAAGAACAGCATCGCCACTATCCCCTTGGTCTGTGATGGTTTTGAGATACTCTCTGATGAGGCACAGAAGCAAATCCCCGAACTTTGGACACCTCACCAGAAGGCTGAACTGTCAAGGTTGGGGGTCGAGATCGAGGACTTGAATGCAGCGTATGCGTGGCTGCAGCATGAACTGACTCCTCTCAAAATGGCCCGATATGGTCCGGTCGAGCACTCAGTGGCCGTGAATTGGTCCATCTCTAGTCAACAGTGCATGTGAAGTGACAGTTAAGCAGAATCCCCATCTGTTCTTTTTCTACACCCTTCCTGCCATGTTCCATTTTTTTCTGCGTGTCCACGTGATAAGGTTTCTGACCGAGAAGCGGTGGTGGTGGAGCTTCTGAGTCTTTGTGGCTTGTCTGCCCGGCGTCAAAGTGAGAAAGCAAATGAGCGAAGGCCGCGCATTCTCATTATCAGCTCCTTGATTGAGCCCGAGTTCTTGTCCGCCTGTGAAGTCTTCCAGTATTTGCTCCAAACGGAGCTGAGCGTTGAGTGTCTGGTTGTGGATGGGATAAATCAAATGGCAACTTGCAGGCCATTTGCCTACTACTTAGTGGTGTTGCTCTTCCGGGGCATCTTCCGGGACATGGACTTTACCAAGCTCCTGATGCACGCGGCCTATTCGGCTCCTATGCAGCGGTGCTTGGACATGGTACCAGTCATTGCCGATAGCAATTTTGACTTCCCAAGCATTGACACCTTGTTGAAGAGGCACCCCATCAGTGCGCCATTTCCAGGAGGTCATGCCCACGCAGAGCAGGTTTCCAGAATGCTGCAGAGTACTTTTTTTGTTGGTCGTTTGGAAGAAAGAAATCGAAGGTGCTAAGAGAACGAAGAGCTCTAGTTTTGGTATACTTTCAAATCATAAGAACTCTCTTATATGGACTACCAACCACCCAAGACCAGTGGAAATGTGGCGGCAGGTGTTATAGAGGATTCTAGCGATTCTAGCCACAGGCTTGGGCGGGTATTACTAGGGAGACCTCCTCAAAATCAACCCAAACATACCAACACCTGAAAACTCACATGGACTCTAAAAACCCATGAGTTCGGACTTCGGAAAACCGTCAAATGATTTTACTTCGAGTGATCCCCACCACATGACATTTCAAAACAGATTTTATGTCAGCCTGATTGTGTCAGGTGAGGGTGTGCCGGGAGGGTACTTGGACTGCAGTTTGACTGCCGCTGAGGTTCTTCGGGGCTTGCGCACGGTGTTGGCTCTCCCGTTTGCACCACTCTCATCAGCAGGTTTGCGGCAGAGGCAAGTGGCGGAGATTGCATCGCGAATGCATCGATATCAGGACACATGGCATGGCGGCCTTAGGTGTGGGCCCGAACAGCCCCTTGGTTTAGAAAGGGTTTACTATGAAACAACTAGAGGTTAAGCCCTTAGCAGGGACCGAGGATGATCAAGAAAGCTTTGGTTTCAAACACCAAAAGTAATACGATTTGTGCATCGAGCCCATTTCAGCCTCATGTCCACTGCGGAACCGCCCTGCAGGACTCCGTGGCGGCCGCCACTCAGGACAAGAGCGACGATCTCTGTGTGGATGGTGCCGCTGTACCGAGTTACAGGGACCACTGGGACCACTTCGTTCCAGAGGCGGACAGTTGGGACCGTGGGAGGGATTTTCGGGGAAACGGATGACAGAAGATGCAAAGGACGCTTGTGTCAACAAGAGGACCTCCCGACATCCCGACAGGTTCCAGCAGGTGGTGTGTTGATTCCATTTACAAATAGGCTGTTTTGGGGTCAGGTTTGGGCCAAGACCTAAACTCGGCTGGGTCACAACTTGGCAGAACTTGATTTCGGGCCATGTGTTGGGCCAGGTGGAGTTGGATGGTGATGAAATGGTCGAAGTTTCGTTTTAGCGACCTAGTGGCAGCCGCGACAACGCCAAAGAGTTTTCAAGCAGTCGATTCTGCCAGGTTTTTTTTCCCTCCTTTGAGTCATTTATTTGACCGCAGATTGTTGGTGCTGGCATCTGTCTCAGCGGCCTATGATCGCGGGCCAGACAGTAAGGCTTTTCTGAGCTTTTCTGGTCACCATGTCATCACAAGCGTTGACAGTGTGCTGGAAAGGTGTGATTTTAGTCCATCCATGGCATACCGAAGGGAGTGAAGGCGAGATGTTGGACCCTTTCTCCTAGCTTGGTTTTGGGCCATCCAACGGTCCATTTTTTTGATGCCATGAAGGTGGCAGCAAGAATTACAGACTGTTCAAGGTCCATGTAAAGCATGGCCGATGTAGTATATGTAGTTCTTCCAATCTTTTCAATTGATCCAACAGAACTGCTCAAGCAGCGCTTCTGGGGTCATTTTGCATCTTACTTGTCTGAGTCCAATGCCAAAAAACCGACAGATTCTTGAGGCGCAAGAAGATCGCAAGAAGTTATATGAAGTTGAACTTTCCTTCATGGAAGTAGGGGGTGGTATCACAAGTTCCCAAAATTTTGAGTCGTACCTACTGCCACAGACCAAGGTTCATTTCTCATGTTTGTACTACCAACCAGGTTGCGTGTGTGTGTGTGTTTGCGTGTGCATCTTTTTTTTGGTGCTGGCCCAGCTCAGGGTGTGTTTTTTTCAGGTTGTTGGTCGATAGTTGTATCCGGTATATCCGGACATCCGAGCGACTGGGTTTTCCCTCGCTCTGGCCTCGACCCGTCCTTCCGTGATGAGAAAATGAGAAAATGCATGAAAAGTTGGCGTGCATTGCTCGAGTGTTTTGTCGTCAAATCTGCAGAGAGGCGGTTTGCTCCTTGACAACTGACTTTGGTGATCATTGGTGCATTTACGTCTATATAATTTGACTTCTTTTGGTCAGCCCTTTTGCCGGGAGTTTGCTGCGTGCATGCCGTGGTTGAGGCTCGCAGTGATTGCTTCGGACAGGGTTGCAGAGAGTTCTATTGTTTCCGCATGTTTCCGCTCCTTTTTCCATAGTGTTAAAAATTGGCCCCGGGGCGTTTGGTTTTTTAACGTTTATCCATTCAGTTGTTTCTAATACAGTTTGTTGATGTTTGTTGCAGGATTGTGGTGTTGCAGGGGGCGTGCAAGTCTATGAAAGTCGTTGTTTAATGATGTTTTAGGTGCATTTTCTGTTACTGCAGGTTCGGGGTGTGTGGGCATAATTTGACTGAGTGCTCCTGTCATTGGGATTGCAAAACGCTTGAGAAGTCGCCTGTTTGTATGTCCGAGTTTCTATTGGGAACCACTCGGATTAACATACAGTGGTGTTGGTGGTTTTAGTTATTCTGTTGACTTGTGCAATGGTAAGGTACCCCTCACTGGCCCATAGCCATTTGCTCCAGGAAGACCTATTGCTAGTTTCCTGCCCGTGAATGTTTGGGGCCTCGCTGGAAGGGGTGTGTTCAGGATTCTGGAACATTTCAAGTTGTCGATGCAAGCAGTTTGTTTCTGATGCCAAATCAGGAATTACTGTAATGGAGCATTTGTTTGTTCAAAGGCAGCATGCCGTAATAGTGATGTTCTGACTGCATTGCGATGTGCACATTGGTCGAAACCATCCGTGAACAAAGCTTTGCCCTCATTGCACAAAGTCATTCGATGTCATGCACTACGGTATCACTATGTTTTTACTGCTTGATGCGCCCAAACCCGATACGTTTCCATTCCGTGGTGTGTGTGTTTGTGTGTTTGTGTGTTTTTGGCCGTCAGAGAGCATTTGCGGATGCTGAGGTGCTGTGTATTCAGGAGATTCCACGAGGCCTGGAGCAGACCAGTCACTTTGTGCGATGTGGATGTTAGGTTTGGAACAAATTTGACATGCTTTGAAGATGATGTTACTTTGACTGTCGGACTTGAAGTGAGCCATGATGAATTCAAGGATCCACCATCAGTGGACCCATTGGCGAAAGGTTTGTTTGGAACGCATTGGATGGGGCTCATGAGCCAGATCATTCTCTTCGCAAGAGTCTTCAACCTAAAATGGATGGCGGAAATTCATGGAACTTCATCAACCTCTCCTCGACCTCTGTGTTCGCGTCCACTCTCAACATGACTGCCCCTTCGCTGTCTTCAGTTTGACATCTCCGCATGGAATCCGGGTACTAGTAGGTGCGAATCCCAGAAGAAAGCCAAGTGTTGAAGGCCAGGCTCCAAACCTGGGCAATACATTGATTGTATTGGTATTGGTCAGAACTTCGTCGAAGCGCCCGATAAAAACTGTCGGTGGAAAATTCGTCATCTTACTGTACCTCATACTAAGATAGCAATGTGTCGAATTCTTTCGTTGTTGTCAACTGCGGGCCTTTGTTCAGGATTTTTCAAGCTGCTTCAGTGCATAGGAGGAGCCAAAGGGCGCAAAAATCGCGAATCTTGTTTCACTTCTGAACGGAGTCTGCCCAACTGAATACTTATAATTCCCGTTGGCAAATCTGGACCTGACTTACATCGCCCACAAGGCATGCATCACAAATCTCCACGGACCCCTTTGTTTGTGGAAGGCATGGAAGACGAGCAATCTGCTCTTGAGCTGAGGCAGGTATGCTGAAGGGTGCAGTCCTTGCGGAGTTGACGCATGATGGTTTTCACTACCATGCTTGTCTTGTCTCGTGTCTTCTCGCTTTTCTCTGTGCCCTATCTGAACACACTCGCAATGCGCGCAACCAATCAACTCACTGCACATGTTGAAAAAACTTCCCACGAAAATGGTGAGGGCACCTCCTTCAAATCATCGATGTTCAGAATGTCCTGCCTTCTAAGGATAGGTTGTTAGTGGACATTCTCTGTTAGAATCTACCGTCCATTGTCCTTCTCCTTGACTTGAAACGCATTTTCAGCAAACTCACATCCACCAGCACGATCCTGGGTCAACAGCCATGCAATGCAAACTCAAACACTGTCCAGCCGTGTGCTACTTGCATGTGCTTACCAAAGAACAAGGCAAAGGAACATGGGCATCACATCAACCCATCTCCAAATCGTCCAGGTGCACCTTGGTGAAAGTGCAGCTAGAAAAACCTGGGTCATTTGATTAGCATGTTTTTGGGAACGGTAGTCTTGTCAAGGATGGGCGATAAGCTCGTTGTCAAAGCCAGTTGATGTTCAGCATTTTAGTACTTCAACCCTCTCGGTTGATCTAAATTACAAGCGTTCGTTGAGTTTAATGATGCCAATTCAATTTGTACTTCTTCCTTTGTGCACTCGCTCTCGTGCTTTAGTTCTGTTTTCGGAGTTATTAACTATATTACCATATAGCTTTCTAGCCTTGCTCCCTGCAAGGTGCTACTGAAACCCAGGCCAAAGCCGTTTGGGTGAGGCGACTTCGACAGGACTGCACCCTTGTGGCGCTTGCCACAGTTCAAGAGTAGATTGTTTTTTTCCTAAGCATGTATAGGTTTCAGAAGTTGCTCAAGGAGATGCATTTCAATATCATCCCTCTCCAACTCCTGCACAAGAGTTGGCTCATTTCTTTCCATTGCACGTTTTCCAAAACAGAACACGATCGAGGTTATCATTGTTCATGGAATGTTCCTCCTAAGTTGCAGGATAAAAATCGTTGAGATAGACAGTGCTTTTTGATTGACACATTCTTTGTGTTGTTCAGGAGTTGTTTGGGGTAGATACACAGGGTTGGTAGTTCCTGAGCCTTTGTTTGAAAGAGGTCTTTCTCTTAGCTTTCCTTTGCCAAATAGTTGTCCAAAGCCTTGGCAAGAATTTTTGACAATGCAATTTTTGGCAATCCCATGTTCCTTTGCCTTGCGCTTTGGTCAGCACATGCGCTTAGCGCACAGTTGGACAGGGATTGGGTTTGCATGGCGGTTGACGCAGGCCCTATCGATCCTGTGCCTCCAAACATGGTGCTGGCCTCACGGTTTCTCCGGTTCTCATTAGAAAGTGCAATGACAGTTAATCAGCACAGTTTCCTTGTCAGCAAAATTTGCACTGAGTTCATGGTTTGTCGGTATTGCGAGTGTGGTCAGACAACATCCTCAACAGAGCTGTTTGTGGTGAAGAAAGCATGGTACTTTTATTGAAGGTGTCCCCCAGTGCCTGCTGTGGGGCTATCGAGAAAGAAGAGCAACTGGGCATGGCAGCGTCAAAGACTGAGGTATACAGCCAGGAAGGAGAACCGTTTAGTGTTGCCAAGCCATTGCAAGTCAGGATGGCACTCGCCGCCGAAATCGTAGATGTGAATGGTTGTGCTTTTCTAGCCGTTTGTTTTGTCAGGACCCTTGTCTTTGCAGGACGGCGGTTGGAAGAACGAGAGCAAGATGAGCGCCAGTCTTCGCGACAATGACGAAGAACGTCCTTATGGCTACTTTCTGCCGTAGAGGCTGGATCTTGTAGAGTCACTTGTTTTGTTCGTTTTTTGTTTAAAGTTTGCCTCACATTTCACTCGTGCTTGAGGCCTCATTGACATCAAGCCCAAACAGACCAAACAGATCACTAGGATCGCTGATCTTGACGGAAACCAGATGCCATATAAGATTTTTTAAGGACATTGCCGCAACAGGTACAGGGTCGGTCGGCGCAGAAGCCGTGTAGCCGATGGAAGCATTTTTGCACAGGAAGAATGCACTGGAGTAAAAAGTGGTCTTGACCTTCGTAGTGTTTTTGCAAACATCTGTCGACGGGTGATGAGAACAGTTTCAGTTTTCACGACATTGGAAGGGGAGTGGATTTTGGAGTTACCACCTGCAAGATGAGGTCCATACGCTGCATTTCGTGTCGATGCTGCATCGATGGAATCTGTAAAGTCTCACTCTTTCGAAGATGAATTTTAACTTCGTTGGGGCACCTTGTGAAGCACAGTGGATGTCCATATGTCCATTTGGAAGACACCATGAAACCATAGAGAATCCCAAAGTCTGGCGAAGAAAAAAATGGTGAGTGCTGAGTGCTTTCTCAGCTCGATGGCAACTTTTGGATCCCTTGAGTTTTCGCATTCCAATCGTCCTGTTGTTGGTGGAAGGCCGCCGAATCTGAAGTAGTAGCCTGAGACAAACAGAACGCATACACAGAAACATGTGGAGATGTTCCGCATGTCATTTCACCAAGTGTTTGGAGGCATGAGATGTGAGTACCTCTGTTAAACTTGAGTGGTCAAGATTTGCAAAGCGGGCTCCAAAACTCTGAATGCAAAGTCACGCGTAGCCTGCACACTTTTGCTAGTTGACTAATTGAAACTTATTTCAAGGCAGGATTCGAGACATGTCTTTCTGGAGGCATGATTCACAGTTTGTAGACAAATCACAATGATATATGTATTATATATATAGAGATACCAATGAACTCACAATTTTTCTAAGACTAGCAGAGTCTAGCAGATGAGAAAGGACACCCTTTCGTCATTGGAGACTCTGCCGTGACTGGTGACCGAGGTAAAAGAAAAAGGCCCAACGGCCGAAGCAAAGGCAAAGGCTGAAGCGAAGGCAAAGGCTCAAGCCAATAAAAGCCAGGAACTTAGATTTCAAAATCTGGGACTTCTTTTAAATCATTCCAATATCTATTGGAATTCCTAACTAAAGTTATCGAAAAACCAACCCAACCTACCAAATTTTCCACTGACATTTGTGGATCCGAAAACCCCCAAGAATCTCTGGTGCAAAAATAAAAGCGAAAGCGAAAGCGCAGGTATATTTCCTTAGAGATTCACTGGCTTCAAAATTGGGGGTTGCCACCACTTGGGGAGCAGCATTTGGTTGATATGCCTTTCGCAAGCAAATCGAGGACTTTAGACTTTCGCAAACAAAAAAACCTTCAACCAGAAAAAAAAACGTCCAAAAATGACTCTTATTGTCCAGTTGTTCCACTTCCCATTTTTAGCTTTACAAACGAAACCTATGACCCGAAGGTTTCCAAATGATCAAATTTTTCCGCAATGGGTCTCACACCTTAGGTCCAGAGGCCATTGAGAGAGATGAGCGCCAGGATCTTATTGAACAACCATTTGACATGTTTGACATCCACAAGATTTTGTATCGGACAAAAAGGCTTTAATCTATAACATGGATTCTGAGAAACTTGCAGTTGGTCATGCCCTTTGACATGTTGAGCCTTGCATGTATAGGTTTCTACCCGTTCGCTTTACCACTCAAGGGAGGGTTTAGCATGCTACCTGCAGACTGCAGGGATTCAAGCCTTGGAAGGTAAAAGATAGTTGCGGTGCACGCTGACTTTGCGGGAGATCCAGGGACACCAGTGACTAGGGCTTCCAGGCTCCACACCAGTATTGGTAGCGCGTAGCAGGACCGCAAATCCAGCGCGCAGCGCCATTCGACGACTACACCAATGGCTTCATGGAGCGATGTGGGCGCGAATGATGGTCTGCATGGACATCACGGTGATGGTGGTGGCGCAGACAACAACTACGGAGACGGCGGCCATGGCGGTGATCCATGGCAGAACTACAATGGTGGTCAAGACCTACCAGGTGGAGAAGCTGAACACGGTTCCTCTGCAGGTTGGTCTTGGACGAATCACGAAGGTGGTGGCCGAGATGGACGTCACGACCGAGATCCCAGTGTTGGCTCCCAGGACCTTGGTTCTACCTCAAGCAGAAGGAGAAGGGGTAAGAGAGGATCAGGTTCCGGTAAACAACAGCAGCCACGTTGGAGGTCCGGACAGGTTCCAGCACCACCGGAGTTTGACGGTGACGTGGAGGTGAATCCCTTTTGCCTCCGCCACTACAAGAGAGCTCTTGAACGCTGGGTGAGGATCACGAAGGAGTTCTTGCCTCCTAACGAGCAGGCTTTGAGGGCCCTTGACATGATGAGGGGTGCAGCAGCCTTGGAGTTCGAGGAGGTTGATGACGAGCGCTATGACAAGGACGATGGCATCAAAGTGCTCCTAGATGATCTTGAACGACACTTCGGCGAGAAGGAGATCTACCGACGAGGAGGCGTGATCAGGGAGTACGAGACGATCACGCGAGTGCAGGGTGAATCCATCACGGCATTCATCCGAAGGTTCAGACTGATCGAGCGGAAACTGCAGGATGCCCAAGTAGCACCATATCCTGATGAAAGCCGAGCGATCAAACTCTTGGACGGCCTGAGACTGGATGAGAAGACGATGAGTCATATCCTTTTGGCAGCTGGCAACTGCTACAACTTCCAGGCGATTTTGGATGCGGTGAGGATGCAGTTTCCAGCAGGTTTGACTTTGACCGGCATGGCTCGACCGGGTGCATCACTCTCTTCGAGTTCAGCTCCTACTCGAAAAGGTCGTGGTGGCGGTCGGGTTAAAGGTCGAGGTTGGAAGGCAACCTTCAAGTCTTGGAATGCGAATGAAGCCGAAGATGGTGACTCCTATGCAGATCATGGAGACGAAGTTCATGAAGCTTGGGAGATGGCAGAGCACTATGAGGATGAAGGCTCCTATGACACCTACCCATGGAGAGATCGACGTGATCTACGAGAATGACCGTCGACAATGCCGAGTTGAGGTTGAGAACACCCAGGAGATCTTGACGGCAACCTCGAAGCAGATGGCCAACCAAAAGGCAGCTCGGGGCTACTATGATGTCAGCAACAAAGGTAAGGGAAAGAAGTCCTCCAAAGATGGGAAAGGCAAAGGTCGCGGTGAAAAA
>DF242098.1:41290-62679 GCA_000507305.1 Breviolum minutum Mf 1.05b.01 | reverse complement strand
AGTGGCTGAGAATTTGTACAAACACCTACTGTGTTTGCTCATATATATATATATATACATATATTTATATATATATATATATATATTTATGCATACATAGAAATAAACTGAAATGAATACAATACATGCACATAAATACGTTTAAATACATACACATATTTATACTATTTCTTATTTACTCTGACAAAACCACCAGGTTTTTCACCTTTGAACTGACGTTGCTTCTTGGATTTCCGCTGTCTGTTCATCACAGCAGGCGGTGAATATCAGCCAGGAGGCCGCTACTATGACTCTCAGGACAGACCACCCAGTAACAGTCATTACAAAATAGGATGATTACATTTTCATATAGCAGGGAATCCTTATAAACCCTTATCTGCCACTGATACCGGATGGGGGGTAGATCCAAACTATACAGTAAAAGAACCCCGGCAAAATTGAACATAGCTCCTGCGATGCTAGTTTCCCAAAAGGACTTTTAGAATCTGAACCAACAAAAAACTCGATTTTTATTCAGGTTCGCCGTAAGGGCCGTGATCGTTTCAGGGAGGGTTAACAAAAAAAACATGACGAGTTTGACACCATGACATCGAGATTTCCACCAATGCATGGTGAAACACATCTCCAAAAAAAAGATTTATATTTCCTATTGAACATGGGGATATTCCAGCCTGCTATGTTACTTTTACTGAGAATTTTCCATAAATTCGAATCTCTTGCGACCTTTTTTTTTTTTCAGGAGCCAGGTACTCAACAGAGTTGGGGAGATGCTGATGGCCCAAGCTTATTCGATGTGAATCTGACGGCCTTGGTCTTGGTCGGATGCTTTGTTGTGGCGACCGTCAGCCGGGGAGGGGCCCGGCCTAACCGTAGCCGCCTCAAATAGCTGGGCTTATGGTCAGAGCTTACGAAACCCATTGGTTTTCCTTAATGAATAAGGCAGGCTACTTAAAGCTTATTTCTGAGGGGGGTTACGTTAGCGGGGGTATAGGTTGACTCGCCGTCTCAGTGGGTTCCCATTGTTGGTGTCATAACAATGTCCATGAGAGAGCTTGAGAAAAAGGTCAGCAATTTATCTGATGAAGCCTACTTGTCTACATTAGAGGCCTGGAACTATTAAGGTAATAAATTGCTGGGTGGGGGTATATTCTCATGCTTTGTTTCTTTTTAAAACTTAGGCTTTTTGGTCATGTTGGGTCTTGTTCCTCCAAGGGATGAAGAACATTTCCGAAGGGGAACGACTCGGACCCCGGTTTCAGGGCCCCCAGTTTTTCCGCACCTGAAAATAGCTCCAAATGGTCCCCAACTTCGGAAATTTCACCGTCTGAACCAGTCCATGCATTTTCATGTCCAAGCTCTTCGATTGCACGCGAAAATTTGGTGAAGAAAATCCTGGTTTTAAAGAGATACCTGCCAACACGAGCCACCAAACTAATCCAGGTTGATTGGAGGTATAATCATTGTTTCTACCCTCCATGATAGGAATCATTATGGTTGATCATTAAAATTCCTCAAGCGAAAACAGGAAAAGATGGGATGGTGCCCATAGTCCTGGAGAAATGAAGACTATTCACAACACATATGATTGCACTTCTTTCGTAGGCGATATGCCAATATGGGCATTTTTGGGTGCCCAACAAAATTCAAACATACCCCTGGAACATAGCCCAGGCCCTCAACACCCCCTTTATCAAGGCATCTTCCTTCGAGATATTTGCTTTATTTTGGAGTGCCTGGGGTATGTTCCAAGGGTCTGATTTTACTGTTAAGAAAAACTTAGTAGATAAACACAACGAATTCCCCCGTGGTTGTCACCCCTGTCCTTAGGCCATTGTTTTTTTCAACGTTCCGAAACACATTTTTCCGCACCGAACGATTCCCTTGTGCCTTTAAGGAACCGCCAGCAATGCGTTCATCGCCCATTGGAATTCGCCCAAGTTCTATCATCAGTTGCGAGATCGTAAGCCCAGAAGCTTTTTGAAGGCAACTGTCGGTGGCTTTACCATAGCACTGGTCCTCTATGTGGTGTGCATGATTGTGGGGTATTTGTCGTTGCTTGGAAAGACATAGGAATGCAGCATTGTGTTTGAAAGGCAACTGGATTGCTCCTTTTTTAGGGCTAAAGTTGATGGAAATTGATAGCAACTTGTTTTCCAGGTGCTAGGTTTGATTTGGGATTTGGTGACAAAAAATCCGACTTAGAGTCGCTAAAGGGATTCATTTCTATTGTTTTTCAGGACAGGCTTTGGCGACCAATGGAGATGTTGTGTTTTTTTCATGTCAGCGGTTGGTTGGTTTGTTGGTGTCTAGAAGCACGGACAGATTTGTGCTTGAACCTGTCCTCTATTTATAGCCTTAACCTATTCAAAACAAGGTCTTCTCAATTTCCAATCGAAACAAGGATTATTTGGGTTCTAGGTAAATATATATATATATATATATCTATCAATAACATGATATACGCATTTACGCATCTCTGGGTAATTCAAATCTTGCTTTTGAAACATTTTTCGGATGGTTCATACCATTTTTTTGGGATCTCCCCCCCAAAATACATTCTTTTTGTTGTTAGCTTTTTATCTCTTTTTGTTTGCCAGCAAAAAATCTCGCCTATTCATTTGGTGCCGTTTTTTTTTTGGCGAATCTCTCAGGTTTGGCAAGAATTGTCAAGGTGACATTCTGCACAATTATTCTGCAAAGGATCAATGGGCAACCTGCTCCCGTGGCGCTATGCTCTTTGCGACGATCTTTGGATTTCCTATCAACTTCACAGGCGTTTTTTAGTGTTTTTTTTTAAGTTTGTTGGAGCAGATTTTCCGCGGATTTTTTTGAACGTCTGCACGATTTTTGTTGGGAAGCCCAGGATTAGAATGGAGTTCCCACACTTGATGGAGCTTTTGTTTCAATGATTTCCTCCAAAAGTCATACCCCCCACTTTCTAGGGGCAAATGTGTGGTTTTGGTGGCGTCCGAGATTTGAGACCCAGATTCAGAGAGAGAGACTTGGCCCGTATCCAAACCCATCCCAATAATGACTTGTGACCAGGATTCTCACATGTGAAAGTGCCCCTTGCACTTTCCACTTGAGTGCAGGGCCCCAGGCTCAGCATCCCAATTTAGATGTAGCGCTGGTTGTCTTAGAGCTACACGTTGGCTGAAGAGCGGTAAAGGATGCACCTTTTGCTTGTATACGGGCAGTTTTTTTTTTGCGTAGTCGCCATTGGCACGTTTTTTCATAGTACATAATGACCAGCCTTTTCTCAACTTTACGGTGATCTCCGTGCAGGATTACGCACTGCTTTCTTAGCTCTCTTTGGTCTTGGCTCACGAAGACGCATTTGGGTCTCTGCTGGGCAACCCAAGGAGGGTAGAAATCAGGTCAGGTCAGCAGAGACAAATCTATGTTGATTTGTGGTGAAGCCATCCCGTGTTGGCTAAGACTTAAGATAGCCGCTTTGTAGACACGTTTTTGGACCTTTTTTTTGGTCCTGGTCCAAGAGGAATTGCAAAGGGTGGGTGTTTGTCCATGTTGGGTTGCAGGGTGTTGGATCGAACCTTCCCGAGTAGTGGCGGAGACATGCTCCCAGTCCCACCTATTATTGGTATTATATGGTATTGTTTTGATTCGCATAGTTATATTTGTTTTGTTATTCTCAGAATTGTTTGAATCTTCCCTGGATTATTCAGCGATATCATCATTACTTGTAATGGAACACTACTTCAGATAGCTGGGTGCAACAAAGACGTGCATCCTACCAAAGACAAAAGGAATCTACAATTTTCCTTAAACTTAAACCGTTTATAAGCCATTCCTTTTCCTCAAAAAGATGACTTGACACGTGGTGGCCACGTCATCAGCGAAAGCTCGCAAAAAAAGATGCAACGCTGTGCGAATCGTTATATAAATAGCATTCATGAGCAGGTCTGGATGACCATTTTCCCAGCAAATGAGCAGCGATCAAAACCCTGCTTATTTGGTGTATATAGGGGAATATGCTACTCAGCACTATAGGGAGTATAACAATCAAGCCATTATAATGATCCCTATCAACCCACCCAGGATTTCATGGGTCATGTCAGCCACGGGTGTGTTTTATATGGTGCTCAAATGAGGGTGGAACTTGAGGTTTCTGGTTGGACAGTCCCTCCTTTTTTTTGGCTGAAAAATTTTACCGGACCGAGGTGAATCTGTTCTTACTTGCCGTCATTTGCGCCTCGGGAACGCAGAAAACTTGATTCGCCACCTTCATGAAAAAAATCTTTAAGACAACGAGGAAGAGATGTAGAATCATGAAACCCACGGATGTGGGGATGGTAGACTGTAGCTTTGGGCACTTCTTAGATGAGAAGTTTTGTAAGGTGCTAGGATTATTCCAAGAAGATTAGTTGAGAGAAACACCTGGTTGAGGCAATTTGGTTGTTCAATACATTCTTGTTTTTTTTTCTTTTTTTGCTGGGATTTTCATAAGTCCCAACTTGTTTTTTTTTTTTTTTTTTGGGGGGGGGGGCACATGAAAAGAGAAAACCAAGCAGACAAACAACTCCTCCCCCCTCCAAAAAAAACACAGACACGACCTTAGCTTCCATAGGCTGGAAGGGAAACAAAAAACACCGTGGTTTTGTTAAGGCGTTTTGGGTTGTTCTTTTACAGACCTGGGAGTTTTGGCGGCGTTTGGTGGTTCGCTACTGGGTGCCTTAGTGATTTTCGTATATCCAGGTTCGGCGTTTGGTGGAGGATGGGGCTTGGGTGGCTTGGGGGATGCCATTTTCTCAGGGAGAAGCATGGTATGGAGGATGACACAAATTCAAATGTGTGGTAATTTGGTAGGGATTTCTCTTATAATAGTGCATTTCTTGGGTTGGTGTCATATTTCACGACCCCTGCCATAGGAGACAACATTTCTTCTTGAAAGAATTCCTTTTAAACATGATATCCTCCTGGAAACTAACAGTTCGCCCCCCCAAAAATAGGGCCTCCCAAAAGGAAAGGATCGTCTCCCAACTAGCATTGTACAGGTGTAAACTCGCTGTTGGTTTCAGGGAGGGTATCCTCCATCCGTTTTGTTTTGGGGGAGGTTTTTATCCCTTTGGCCACAAGCCAGCATCGATCCCAATCGATGAAGCTAAGCTACGTAACCAAATCAATTGCCATTCTGAAAGATCTGGGCAGGTTTGATGGTGATGTGGTCCTACAACCGAAGCCAGGCACGGTGGAAGGGGTGGATGAAAGAGTAATGGAGTTGGCTGGCATAAAGATCCTATACCTACCACCCAGTGAAAAGATGGAACATGCATTGGATGCATCAAGGAAAAATACCTGACAACTACAACTGGAGTGAGATATCGAATTTTTACAACTAGAAATTCGCCCCTTTTTAGGATGGTGACGTGACCCCCTTCAAAGGTTAGTTAAGCGACGTCCAGGGTGAATTAACTGCCTTCCACTTGCGATTCGAACCTACTTGGAGGATCACCCCCGGGGTGAAAAGAACCATGGTTAGTATATAAGCCCCCCAAAGGAGGTTCTGGTCTAGTTGTAAATGGTGGATGTAACTTCCTTAACTAACCATCTACTAAGCGGGCGGCCCATCCTCCAAAGTAGTTTTGGGCGCCCCAAAACTGTACCCCAGAAAAGTTGAATATGAAACTCGAACCCCTAAAGCTGCAATGCTGGAAATGTTGTTCCTGGCAGTTCTTCCAGAAGGTTGAACCTCTGGGATTTTCAGAAGGGAAGTTTCGTCATTCATGTCTAGCCGAGGTGAAGGTGGAAGGTAAGAGCAACTGCCCTCAAGAGAAAGAGGTGTGTTTGATCCCTCCCCAAACAAAAATGGTGGCAAAAATCCCCAGCCTTTTTCTCCATTTCGGAATTCACCGACTCGGTTTTTGATGTGTCCCCCAACCCGGCTCCAACTGGCCAACCGCTTGGAAACGGCCGAGACCTTCTCCTCGGGGAAAGACATCTTCCAAAGGGTCGAAGGGGAGTACGTGGCACCAGCGCTGGTGGTATTTGGAGTCGTGTGGCTCGGTGGATATGAAGCTTCGATCCTGGGCTACCCGAGCCGATCTCGTTATAAATTCGGAGCTACTTAATTCCACCCCTAGAAATTTGGCCGAAACATTTCCATGATTTTCACTGGGGTGAGGTTATTTCACCCTTATATAGGAGTTATTTCACTCCATTTCTAACGATCGGCTCGGGTAGCCCATCTTGCGAGCCAAGTTGGAGCGAATATGGGGAGTATCTAAGTCTTACGGAGGGAGCAATGATTCCAGAGCCGCTAGGAATACCTACACCAGACTCCCACGTCAAGGTGGGATCTGAATTGCCATACGAATGGATGTCCTGCTGGTACTTACCTTGCAGATTTTTGTCCGAAGCAGGTTCATTGTAGGATAAGGATGGGATCTATGAAAACCTCAGCACAGCAGCTGGGTCGAAGAGATGTTTTTTTGTGTGGAGGCAACCTTTCCCCCCAAAAATATCACTCATGACTCATATCCCCAACCCAACCCAGTCCTTGGGATTTATTGTACCTTGCAGTTCACACTGTTTTTTTAAAGCCGAATGGAAGAAGTTTCCTTCTGCCTTTCCTGAGGTTATCGCTGTTTGGTACAACCACCGTGGTGCTCACAGACATGTTGGGGGTGAAACTGCAGTGATGCCCCCTTTGATCCCTTGGATCCGGCGCTGATCTTGTAAATTGGCAATGGGCAACAATGGAAATACATAGGAAAAAATACCTTGAAACGGAAAACTGGGTGGTGAGTTCAAATATTTTTTATTTTCAACCCTATTCGGGGAAGATTCCCATTTTGACTAATATTTTTTCAGATGGGTTGAAACCACCAACTAGAAAATGAATGGTTGGAAGATGATTCATTTCCTTTTAGGGGGCTTCCGCCTATTTCCAGGGGCTATACGGCTATGTCTGTTAGTTTCAGGGGATGTGTAGCAAAAGACCCTGTCCCCAATAACATGTGATCCTTTTTGGTTGAGAAAAAAGACGGCAGGCTCAAGGGGTATTTGTAGAATGGAATTTTGATCAAGAAACCAGTTATTCTTCAAGAAACCCTCTGAAGTTCAGTACTGTTGATGGAAGAAATCCCAAACAACCACCTGGGATGTATCAAACCTTGTAAATAATGGGAGAAACTACCTATCAACAGCCATCAACTATTATAAGGTTGTTTTGTTAAACGAATCTTCATCAAAAAATCATTGGATGTCCATTCTCTTGAAACGCCCAGGTCAACGTTTTGTTTTAAGAGGGAAGGTTTGGGGGTTGAAAACATCCCAAGCCATGGCTGAGTTTTTTTTGGGAGCTAGCTTTTCAAGTTCCTCCCAAAATCCAGGCTGGAAATCGCTGTTTCAATCCCCGTGCCATGCTAGTCACTGAAATTGGGGGGGCTAGGCCCCCAAATGAAATTGTTCTCGACTAGTTATTTTATTTTATTTTTATCTCATGTATCCTAGCATAGTAGGACTCTTGGTGTAAAAAGGGGTTGGCACCTTGAACATGAGATCCCACTTAATTTGGAGCCCAGTGATGCCAGGGAATGAGCATGTTTGAAGATGTTGGACCTTGGGGTCCTTGGATTTTATTTTAAGGCATGGGGTTTATCAAACCAACATTTAAGGATTGAATACTTGATTTTCAATTTTAAAGTATATTTTTTATAAATGGCATATTTGTATATTGCTAGGTATGTATATAGTAGCATTTTTCATAGGTTTCCTTTTTTGAAAGTCTTGTAAATTTTGAAGGAGGCTGAGGGCCTTGGATTATATTTGAAAGTCGGGGGTCGGCTTCACTTTGTTTTATTTCACAAATTTATTTGTGGAAATTCTTGGAAGAAAGGGGTCAGGCACCATGATTTTTATAGTGAGCTGGTGTTACGGGGGTTGGCCATGGTTATTTTTATTTTATTTTGGCAGGGCTCCTACCCCCCCTGGTGGCACCACACGGGGATGTTTCATATCAACCAATCATGTGAGTGGTGCGGCTGCTCGAGGATTGGTACCGACCTGATTTTGTAAAGATTTCTCGACTCAAAGGGTCAAAGTCCAAGGGAAAATGGTCGTTTGAAACACCTGGCGGTTTTGGGGGGCAACTATATATACAATAAATTCAAAAGAACCAAGAATAAAATAGATATATAGATGGATATGTAAAACAATCATTGGAAAAAAGAACATATACCCCAGCTATATATGCGAATCCTATACCAATCCAAACCCAATCATTATGGCTTCTTGGATTTTTTTTTCTAGGTGAACAACGGGGAGAACAGAGTGATACCTTCCCCCCAAAATCCGAGAAATTCAATTCTTTTTCCCTTCATTGAACCTGAGAAGCTGCGAAGCTGCGAAGCGAAGCTCTCTTCCGTTTTAACATGTGCTGCGGTCTAAAAACTACCATTGTTTCCATGTAATCGGGGATGGTCACCAACCCAAAAATAGAGTTACATATAAGGATCCCCTATTGAAGGTGGGATGACCTTTTTTTCAGTATAAGGAGTTGATGGACCCTGGCACATATGCACACCAAGAAGTGTGTATCAAAGGCACATGCTACCTTCCAAAGGGTACTTCATTGTGTGTGAATGCCGGAGAAACCAATTCCGTCTCCAAAAGCCGGTCAAACAGTTGATGAAGAAAAAACATGCTTGCCATCAACCTTACCTCTTTTGAGAAGTAAAATGTCCCTTCCCAAATCACTTCAACAGATGTCTTGTCCTTTTCCAAAAGTGGGATATCTTAGAGTACTGGTGGCTATATTCCCATAGTTTTTCTTTTCTCCTCTTCCGATGTCAAATGGCAGTCAATTGGTTTCGACCTTGAACTAGGCCTCTGACGAGATCCAATTCGAGCGGCAAAACAGCGGTGGTGTTGAAGGGCGAAAGCTGCGAGCACACCGTTGAAGGTGGTTTAAGGGCAGAATGCTCATAAGAAATTGTGTTTATCCTCTCAGGAACCCTTCCAATTATATAGTTCGGAATGAAAGTGAAAGTTAGGCATAGAGAATTTCAAATCCGTTTCAAAGTAGACTCTGCGGCACTGACTCGCTGCGGAATCCCAAGTAGAATCTCTCATTTTTGCAGTAGCATTACAGGATGTGAAAGGCAGAAATGCCGGAGTTTCCTCACTTTTAGACAAACCTCAAAAGCGCAGGAGGAATTTTGGTCGAGTTTTTTTGGGGGAAGAGATCGGATCCCAAAACCAATGAGTTCCCATGGGATATCCACGAATCAATCAAAAAAAAGGTTGTAGAGTTTCAATTGGATGACGGGACCAAATCATTATGCATGAAAAAAAAGGGGTGAGAATCACCAACCAGCCTCGGAAACCGACCTATAAAAAATGGGGGCCAAGGACCTTCCAGAGGGAATTTCCGCATCATCTTCTGGCTGTCTGCTCCAAGCGGAAGGGAGCTTGAGGAATTTGGAACGAGAAATTGGATGTATACATCTTTTCAATTTCCTATAAGCACAACTAGGGAGCGAGCTAAGGAACTACCCCCAAAAAAGCACCAGGTTTTATCATCAGCACATAGTTGATTGCAATTTCCATTTGCTTGCAGCTTTCTGTCAGCAAAACCTTGGGATCTGCGCCATGGCACGGAATCCGCCAGAACTTGACTTATCTTCAGACTACTCCTCAGAAGAAGGCGGGATGATGTTGCTTTTGGACGAGAAGCAAATGCATGAAAAAATCACCACGTGACGGACAAAATCCAACTACACAAGGCCACTTTGCCAAGAACCGGGAATTGTAAAGGCCTTCTCTTTAAAGAGGTTTAAAATCATTGGACCAGAACCTGTAGGCCATTGGCTATTGGCTGGGTGTCAGCTGTGACAAAGTGGAGCTTGGATATCCCAAATGGGAATGCCTTCCCTAAAAGAAAATAGGCCCAAATTGCCCCGGCAAGAGGAAGCTGGATCATCTTCTAAGAATATCAATTCTCAAGGGGCTAAACTTGCTCTTAGTTTCAGGGTACAGGTATTTGAAAGCAAATTCGTGCCTCTTTCGGGTAGGTAGAAAACCGCTATCTATTTTTGGTTGGAACTAAGGGACGTTGAACAGAAAAGTGATTCGATGTGGGTAAGGGAACTCGTGAAGAAGTTGCTCCTGATGTGTTCTCCCACGAATACGGGAGAATTCGATGGTTCTTTCTTTGAGAAAATCTGGTGGTTGGTAGATCAGTTTGAGCTTCCACTCGACACTGACTTTCAGTTTCTTACCTGCCGTTTTTTTTTGTGCCTTTTTCTCAGGAAAAAAATCAGAGAAGGTTGCTTCCAAATATGAGAAAAAGTCATGTCCTGATCATACGGCCAGAACAATGTCAAAGATCATCGGCCTGATCTTCCCAATTTTCAGCCACTCTCTTCACGCCGTGGCTTCAAAATTGCTTCAGTTCGGGGTATTTTTCACACAGATTGAGCTTTATGAATCTCATCGGCCAGGACCCACAAGTAGCGATTCAGATCTTGATACCAGTGATGATGAGGAGTTTGCAGGTGTCTCTGCTCTAGCAACTGCCTTTAACATCGCCAAAGGCCGGAAGTTTTTGACAATTTTTTTTGAAATGGCAGAAAGGGTGAAGAAGAAAGGCATTTTGAATTCTTGAGGAAATGCTGGCGAAATCTGGGAGAGGAGTGGTTGACTTCAATTCGTGGACATAGAGTGACAATGAAGCCTTTAATCTGGCAATCTCTGTCTTGATTGTACCAAACTGGCAACTAACATTGCCCCTCAAATGGCAATTTTGAAGATGTTTTCATTTCAAAGGTGCGATACATTCGTTCCCTCTAGGGTACACCTGGGAACATGAGTTGACAGTGCAAAGTAAATCTTCAATTTGCCACTGGGTTTTGTGCATCCCAATGATTCACCCACGACATCCTTCCGAGAAAGGAATGATGAAAAGAGTTTTTCATCCCAGATCCCATGACCTTCTGCTTAGTAAAAATGGCAAGAAATTCACACTTCGCGATAGGTAGCCATACTGTAGCCCCTAAGATTGCCATTGCCAACCCTGCTTTCTAGAGGCAATGCCACCTTCTAGTGGCCAATCTTCTTTTTGAGTGAAATGCCACTCGATAGGTCCCTTAAATGGTGGATGATACGGTTGATGCTTCAGAAATCCGGAGATCACCAGTTAAGATTGGTAGTTGAAATCCCATTTTGTACAAACAAATTACATCCCAAGGTGATTTTCTTGCGGATGTCTGAATCATCAACAGTATCATTTCTCGCGAAGCCACTAAGCCAAAACTTCGAAAAACGTGCAGGTATTGTGGGCATTGGAATCTTGAGTCTTCCTGCAGGAATTGCTGCAGGTACAGGCTTGGTAACAGGCTTGTTGANAAAAACTTCGACCTCACGCAGGTATTGTGGGCATTGGAATCTTGAGTCTTCCTGCAGGAATTGCTGCAGGTACAGGCTTGGTAACAGGCTTGTTGATCTTGATTGCAATGTACGTGGCATCGTGGCTTCAAATTTAAAAAAGATTCGGAGCTTCCAAAACGCTGGAAAAAGGCGAGGGTGAAGCAGTTGGTGTGTAACAACTGGAGGACCCAAAAAGAACCTAAGTTACTAAGCTGACCTAGGACATAGGAAAAAGGAATGTCATTTTCAAACCGTTTTGGAGAGCAAAGTCATTTTCAACAAACTTCTTGGGAGGGAGCTATGTTGGTTCCTGGAGTGTGTTGATTGAAAACAGTGTCAATGTAATTGACAGTATATATATATATATACCTTCATGTAGGAGGTCAGGCATGCCAGCACCTTGCAAGGGGGTGGGTGGCAATTGACACCCTTGGTGAATTGACACCCTTTAGGAACCATTTGGCACCCCTTTGAAGGTGCTGGTATGGATTGTAGTCGTATATATGTATCTTATTTGAAACTGTAAACCTCCTTATTTTCGGTGGCCTTGTATGCGGCCCTGCGACCTGTTAGAAGAACCAGAATTCTCCTTTGACATGTGTTTATCTGGGAAAACCCTCGGCTGGCCCTGCAAAAATGTGTTTAGCTGTTCAACAACCAGCCTATGCCAAAGGGAGATTTTCATGGAGACCATCCAGTTCTCCAATGAGTTTGTGATCTTTAGTTCTTTGCATGCAGGTTTTGGTAGCAAGAAGTGAGAAGTTCAAATGTTCAACAAACATGACGCCCGGAGAAGAAATCCTTCTTGCCTTTCTTAGTTTTGCTTTACACCCTGGAAAATCAAAATGGAACCTAAAATTCACCCAATTGAAAAGTAAAATCATCTTCCAAACCTCCACTGTTGGGTTCTATGTTAATATTCCAGAGTGTAAATAAACAACAAGTATGTACACCTATCATTTACCGCCACCAGGATGAAAATCCCTCCCAGCATGGGGGCAGTTTTGAGTAAAACTCATTTTTCTTAGGTGATCAGTGATCAGTTTGACCAGCATAATTTTTCAGATGGCTTGCTTCAAGCACCAAAAAGAAAGACAACACAATGGATAAGTAGTTCTAGTAATGATTAGAAAACCATGCGCCCTGCCTTTGAACAACGACAAAACGTAATTTGTAAGTTTCACCAACTACTCTTTCTCCCATAATCATAGACGTGGAAAACTACCCTAAATGAAAACTGATGTTGGAATGATTACCGGAGCAAGGGTAGTTTTTTGTTTCCCAAAATTTCTTCAAAGGTCATTCTCTATACCTTTTGGAACTTGGGTCGTTGCTGTGAAGCTACACATCAAAAGACCCATGCGGGTATTGGTTTGGCGTTGACGGGCAACCATCGCTTCGGAGCGGTGATGGAGGCCACCTCAGGGTTTCAGAAGCAGATGTTTGGAACCACCAGAGGTTGGAGTTTTGCAATGAGTTTTTTTTCTTTGGGGGTGAAATAAATATAGCGGCCTAAAATGGGCTGAAAAAGTGATGGCAATCAATCCTTTTTTTTTTTGATTTTTTAAGGGGAGCAAGCCACTTCCTCCAAGAAATTCAAGAAATTCCTTGGCAAACTGTTTTTCTTTTGGAGCCTGATACCTACCCGGACACGGCCGGCATTTTTGGATGGGTAGTACCGTAGTACCCTGGACCCTCCCTACAACTAACATAGGCCCTGAAAATAGATCCATTTTCAGGTGCGAGCTGTTAGTTTTGCGGAGGGTAACTGGGACACGCCATTTTTACTTAAAGACTCCGTGTTGTTAGAAACGCAGCTTCCCCCGAAAGGTTGATGAAATATGGGAATCAATCACTGAGAATCTCAAGAAAAAAACCACTGTAATTCTTCCACCTGGTGATTCAAGTCGTGACCTTTTTGGGATGGTTAAGTGACCCTTCAAATGGTTAAGTGACCTCCAATTTGGGGATAAAAGGCCAGTTTGAATCACCTGGCAGGTGACGAATATCATTGGAACCCTTCTGGGTTGTGCTGGATATGCCTTGGTCATCGGTCGAAGCAGCTCTGACATGTGGAAGGCTGGAGTTTTTTTCCCTCCCCGGATGGGTTTATGATCACCGAAAAGGAACAACCAGCTCTAAAATGGTGGCAACGACTTCCAGGGTATATGGATAGAGCTACGGATATACAAAGATCTTTTTTTTGATTTAGGGCTACAGCTAAGGACACCCCCACTTTAACCGAAAAGAACTGTTTGCGAAAAAAAACCACGGAAAAAAAACTCACGACACATCTGATTTTCGACCCAAAAACCTGCCTCCAGAAGTCCCAAGAATTGAAGTCAAGAATCAAAGCATCACCACCTTTTTAGAACTCAACTATGGGGATCTTTACAGATTCAATTTGTGTTCCTCCCCCCCAAGATTTTTGGTACTAATTCACATGGAACACTTCTTCCCAACACTTGAGATTCGACTAGAAGGATCTCGTTCCAGTCGGGACATCGTGGAACAGAGGCGATGGGCATCAATGCATGGTTCACAGATTCAAGAATCAGCTTCATGGCTATCATGATCGTTGTGTTGCAGCTCGGTTTCAAATTAAATGCAGGTCAAATGATGGGTGCGTACAGGGTCTAGTTGGACCTGGTGATGGGTCCGTTGACCCACCAAAAAAGCAAGAAAAGCTGGTCTGTCTTTCGTGCTAGTTTTTCAAGTTTTCGTTTTGACAGCGATATCGGGAAGAGTTCCCAAGTGGTTGTGCAGGAGAGGGTGAACTACAACTCAAGCTTGCACGTGACCATCAAACCGCCCTCATTTTGTCGGATTTTTCCCTCTCCAAAACAAAAAGTGTGTCTTTTTAGGGCACCTACATCGCTACATCGCTACGAATCTAATGTTTAGAGATGTCATATATAAATTGTTTTGCGGCCGAATTCCAGCACTGTCTAAGGCTACCATTATGCTTGCTGCGCGACTTGTCCAAGTTGGCCTTCACCAGTATGCTGGGTTTAGCCTGTGATCCTTGGCGCTTTATGCTGATCCTGAAAAAACCAAGCTTTTCCCTTGATACTGTTGATGGATGAACCTTCCTTCCCTTGACATTTCCGGTTAAAACACGCCCATGTTGTTCACGTGCAGCAACGGCAAAATCCAAAGATTTCTCCCATCACGTTGGTGGGGTGAACAAATTCTCAGGTGCTTAGTGTGATCATCTTCATGATTGCCCGCTATATAGGCAGGGAAGAAAAACAGTTTTTTTTGTTGTTGGGTATTATTTGAAAGGGACATCAATTTCCCTCCAAGGATTTTTTCGTGGTGGAAAAAAACCCGTGGTTAGTTTTTCAGGTGTTGGGAATCTTGGGGATGAGCCCAGGAAGATCATAGATGACGTCGAGACCTCACATTTACCCCTCCCTAAAACTAACAGCCGCTGAAATCAGGCCCAAATTGCTCCATAAGGAATGAATCATCTTCCAACCATCCATTTTCAAAGGTAAACCTGCTGTTAGTTTCAGGGAGGGTAGGGGGTCACCAAATTTGATTGAAACAGTGAATTTTACGAGGAGGATCCCACGAACTCTTGACATTAGGGGTCCATCACTTGGAGAGTGCCAATGACCTACAATACTATTGTAAAATCACCAAGCTTAAACAACCGGTGGCTGAGAATTTGTACAAACACCTACTGTGTTTGCTCATATATATGTAAATATACATATACATTTATTTATGCATACATAGAAATAAACTGAAATGAATACAATCCATGTACATAAATACGTTTAGATACACACACATATTAATACATATCTCTTATTTACTCTGACAAAACCACCAGGTTTTTCATCGTTTGAACTGACGTTGCTTCTTGGATTTCCGCTGTCTGTTCATCACAGCAGGCGGTGAATATCAGCCAGGAGGCCGCTACTATGACTCTCAGGACAGACCACCCAGTAACAGTCATTACAAAATAGGATGATTACATTTTCATATAGCAGGGAATCCTTATAAACCCTTATCTGCCACTGATACCGGATGCGGGGTAGATCCAAACTATACAGTAAAAGAACCCCGGCAAAATTGAACATAGCTCCTGCGGCGCTAGTTTCCCAAAAGGACTTTTAGAATCTGAACCAACAAAAAACTCGATTTTTATTCAGGTTCGCCGTAAGGGCCGTGATCGTTTCAGGGAGGGTTAACAAAAAAAACATGACGAGTTTGCAAGCCGCATTGGCTGCGGCGTTCCTTTGAAACGAAACATAGTATTATTTGGAAGCGAAATCTGTTTCCTTGGGATCCGCTAAAAGCCTCTAGGAGTGACACCATGACGTTGAGATTTCCACCAATGCATGGTGAAACACATCTAGGTGTTTACTTGTGGGTGGATTTCTCAGCCCATTTACACGCTCCCGTAAACTAAGGGCAGCTGGCTGGAAAATGGACTCTAAAAAAGATATATATTTCCTATTGAACATGGGGGATATTCCAGCCTGCTATGTTACTTTTACTGAGAATTTTCCATAAATGCAAATCTCTTGCGGCCTTTTTCTTTGGGGGGGGTTGTTTTCAGGAGCCAGGTACTCAACAGAGTTGGGGAGATGCTGATGGCCCAAGCTTATTCGATGTGAATCTGACGGCTTTGGTCTTGGTCGGATGCTTTCTTGTGGCGACCGTCAGCCGGGGAGGGGCCCAACCGTAGCCGCCTCAAATAGCTGGCCTTATGGTCAGAGCTTACGAAACCCATTGGTTTTCCTTAAAGCTTATTTCTGAGGGGGGTTACGTTAGCGGGGGTAGGTTGACTCGCCATCTCAGTGGGTTCCCATTGTTGGTGTC
The DNA here is from genome assembly GCA_000507305.1 of Breviolum minutum Mf 1.05b.01. NCBI lineage: Eukaryota > Dinophyceae > Suessiales > Symbiodiniaceae > Breviolum > Breviolum minutum. The sequence continues at coordinate 46,455 of DF242098.1, read as the reverse complement.
ATAACAATGTCGATGAGAGAGCTTGAGAAAAAGGCCAGCAATTTATCTGATGAAGCCTACTTGTCTACATTAGAGGCCTGGAACTATTAAGGCCCTTAAGGCAATAAATTGCAGGATAAGGGTAGCATCCGTGGAGGTGTGCAACTTGTTAGGATTCTCATGATTTGTTTCTGTTGGGTCTTATTCCTCCAAAAGATGAACATTTCCGAAGGGGAACGACTCGGACCCTGGTTTCAGGGCCCCCAGTTTGGAAATTGCATCGTTTGAACCAATCCATCCATTTTCAGGTGCAAGCTCTTAGATTGCACACCAATTTGGTGAAGAAAATCATGCTTTTAGAAGAGATACCTGCCAACACGAGCCACCAAACTAATCCAGGCTGATTGGAGGTATAGCAATTGTTTCTACCCTCCATGATAGGAATCATTATGGTTGATCATTAAGATTCCTCAAGCGAAAACAGGAAAAGACTGGATGGTGCCCATAGTCCTGGAGAAATGAAGACTATTCACAACACATATGATTGCACTTCTTTCGTAGGCGATATGGGCATTTTGGGTGCTCAACAAACTTCAAACATATTTCTGGAACATAGCCCAGGCCCTCAACGACCCCTTTATCAAGGCATCTTCCTTCCGATATTTGTTTTATTTTGGAGTGCCTGGGGTATGTTCCAAGGGTCTGATTTTACTGTAAGAAAAACTTAGTAAACACAACGAATTCCCCCGTGGTTGTCACCCCTGTCCTTAGGCATTGGTTTTTTCAACGTTCCGAACCCATTTTTCCGCACCGAACAATTCCCTTGTGCCTTTAAGGAACCGCCAGCTATGCGTTCATCGCCCATTGGAATTCGCCCAAGTTCTATAATCAGTTGCGAGATCGTAAGCCCAGAAGCTTCTTGAAGGCAACGGTCGGTGGCTTTACCATAGCACTGGTCCTCAATGTGGTGTGCATGATTGTGGGGTATTTGTCGTTGCTTGGAAACACATAGGAATGCAGCATTGTGTTTGAAAGGCAACTGGATTGCTGGTTTTTTAGGGCTAAAGTTGATGGAAATTGATAGCAACTTGTTTTCCAGGTGCTAGGTTTGATTTGGGATTTGGTGACAAAAAATCCGACTTAGAGGCGCTAAAGGGATTCATTTCTATTGTTTTTCAGGACAGGCTTTGGCGACCAATGGAGATGTTGTGTTTTTTTCATGTCAGCGGTTGGTTGGTTTGTTGGTGTCTAGAAGCACGGACAGATTTGTGCTTGAACCTGTCCTCTATTTATAGCCTTAACCTATTCAAAACAAGGTCTTCTCAATTTCCAATCGAAACAAGGATTATTTGGGTTCTAGGTATATATATATATATATATCTATCAATAACATGATATACGCATTTACGCATCTCTGGGTAATTCAAATCTTGCTTTTGAAACATTTTTCGGATGGTTCATACCATTTTTTTGGGATCTCCCCCCCAAAATACATTCTTTTTGTTGTTAGCTTTTTATCTCTTTTTGTTTGCCAGCAAAAAATCTCGCCTATTCATTTGGTGCCGTTTTTTTTTGGCGAATCTCTCAGGTTTGGCAAGAATTGTCAAGGTGACATTCTGCGCAATTATTCTGCAAAGGATCAATGGGCCACCTGCTCCCGTGGCGCTATGCTCTTTGCGACGATCTTTGGATTTCCTATCAACTTCACAGGCGTTTTTAGTGTTTTTTTTAAACGTTTGCTGGAGCAGATTTTCCGCGGACATTTGGAACATCTGCACGATTTTTGTTGGGAAGCCCACGATTAGAATGGAGTTCCCACACTTGATGGAGCTTTTGTTTCAATGATTTCCTCCAAAAGTCATACCCCCCACTTTCTAGGGGCAAATGTGTGGTTTTGGTGGCGTCCGAGATTTGAGACCCAGATTCAGAATCGTGACTTGGTCCGTATCCAAACCCATCCCAATAATGACTTGTGACCAGGATTCTCACATGTGAAAGGCCCCCCTTGCGCTTTCCACTTGAGTGCAGGGCCCCAGGCTCAGCATCCCAATTTAGATGTAGCGCTGGTTGTATTAGAGCTACACGTTGGCTGAAGAGCGGTAAAGGATTCACCTTTTGCTTGTATATGGGCAGGTTTTTTTTTAAAGACGTAGTCGCCATTGGCACGTTTTTTTCACAGTACAAAATGACCAGCCTTTTCTCAACTTTTGGATGATCTCCGTGCAGGATTACGCACTGCTTTCTTAGCTCTCTTTGGTCTTGGCTCACGAAGACGTATTTGGGTCTCTGCTGGGTACCCAAGGAGGGTGGAAATCAGATCAGGTCAGCAGAGACAAATCGATGAAGCGATCCCGTGTTGGCTAAGATCTAAGATAGTCGCTTTGTGGACCCGTTTCAAGAGGAATCTTGAATTATAAACCGTTTATAAGCCATTCTTTTTCCTCAAAAAGATGACTTGACACGTGGTGGCCAGGTCATCAGAGAAAGCTCGCAAAAAAAGATGCAACGCTGTGCGAATCGTTATATAAATAGCATTCATGAGCAGGTCTGGATGACCATTTTCCCAGCAAATGAGCAGCGATCAAAACCCTGCTTATTTGGTGTATATAGGGGAATATGCTACTCAGCACTATAGGGACTATAACCAGCCATTACAATGATCCCTATCAACCCACCCAGGATTTCATGGTTCATGTCAGCCACGGGTGTGTTTTATATGGTGCTCAAATGAGGGTGGAACTTGAGGTTTCTGGTTGGACAGTCTCTCCTTTTTTTTTGGCTGAAAAAATTATCCCTCCCCGGACCGAGGTGAATTTGTTCTTACTTGCCGTCATTTGTGCCTTGGGACGCAGAAAACTTGATTTTTGCCAACCTTCATGAGAAAAATTTTGCNCGTCGTGAGCAAAAACGAGGGAGAGATGGTGGAATTATGAAACCCACGGATGTGGGATGGTAGGTCACTGTAACTTTGGGCACCTTCTTAGATGAGAAGTTTTGTAAGGTGCTAGGATTATCACAAAAAGATTAGTTGAGAGAAACACCTGGCTGAGGCAATTTGGTTGTTCAATACAACCTTGTTTTTTGCTGGGATTTTCATAAGTCCCAACGTGACTTTTTTTTTTGGGGGGGGGGGTAAAAGAGAAAGCCAAGCAGACAAACAACCCCCCCCTTCCAAAAAACACATACATGACCTTATTTTTCATAGGCTGGAAGAGAAACAAAAAACACCGTGGTTTTGTCAAGGCGTTTTGGGTTGTTCTTTTACAGACCTGGAAGATTTGGCGGCGTTTGGTGGTTCGCTGCTGGGTTTGGTGATTTTCGTATATCCAGGTTCGGCCTCTGGTGGAGGATGGGGCTTGGGTGGCTTGGGGGATGCCATTTTCTCAGGGAGAAGCATGGTAAGGATGACACAAATTCAAACTTGTGGTAATTTGGTAGGGATTTCTCTTACAACAGTGCATTTTTTGGGTTGGTGTCATATTTCATGACCCCTGTGATAGGAGACAACGTTTCTTCTTGAAAGAAATTGAAAGCGAATACTGAATACTCATAAAGATGCAGCACTCAAACTTCCTGACAGATGGAGTTCTTTGTTTTTTGAGAGCACTACAGTGACCCCCAATTAGCTTTACCACCAACATGGTGGTCATGATCTCAGAATCTTCATGTATATGGATTCCTTTTAAACATGATATCCTCCTGGAAACTAACAGTTCGCCCCCCCAAAAATAGGGCCTCCCAAAAGGAAAGGATCGTCTCCCAACTAGAATTGTACAGGTGTAAACTCGCTGTTGGTTTCAGGGAGTGTATCCTCCATCCGTTTTGTTTTGGGGGAGGTTTTTATCCCTTTGGCCACAAGCCAGCATCGATCCCAATCGATGAAGCGAAGCTACGTAACCAAATGTCTTGCCATTCTGAAAGATCTGGGCAGGTTTGATGGTGATGTGGTCCTACAACCGAAGCCAGGCACGGTGGAAGGGGTGGATGAAAGATTAATGGAGTTGGCTGGCATAAAGATCCTATACCTACCACCCAGTGAAAAGATGGAACATGCATTGGATGCATCAAGGAAAAATACCTGACAACTACAACTGGAGTGAGATATCGAATTTTTACAACTAGAAATTCGCCCCTTTTTAGGATGGTGACGTGACCCCCTTCAAAGGTTAGTTAAGCGACGTCCAGGGTGAAACAACTGCCTTCCACTTGCGATTCGAAGCTACTTGGAGGATCATCCCGTGACTTGTATACGTGGTGAAAATAACCATGGTTAGTATATAAGCCCCAGCATATAAGCCCCCCAAAGGAGGTTCTGGTCTAGTTGTAACTGGTGGATGTAACTTCCTTAACTAACCATCTACTAAGGGTCGACCCATCCTCCAAAGTAATTTTGGGCGCCCCAAAACTGTACCCCAGAAAAGTTGAATATGAAACTCGAACCCCTAAAGCTGCAATGCTGGAAATGTTGTTGACTGGCAGTTCTTCCAGAAGGTTGAACCTCTGGGATTTTCAGAAGGGAAGTTTCGTCATTCATGTCTAGCCGAGGTGAAGGTGGAGGTAAGAGCAGCTGCCCTCAAGAGAAAGAGGTGTGTTTGATCCCTCCCCAAACAAAAAATGGTGGCAAAAATCCCAAGCCTTTTTCTCCATTTCGGAATTCACCGACTCGGTTTTTGATGTGTCCCCCAACCCGGCTCCAACTGGCCAACCGCTTGGAAACGGCCGAGACCTTCTCCTCGGGGAAAGACATCTTCCAAAGGGTCGAAGGGGAGTACGTGGCACCAGCGCTGGTGGTATTTGGAGTCGTGTGGCTCGGTGGATATGAAGCTTCGATCCTGGGCTACCCGAGCCGATCTCGTTATAAATTCGGAGCTACTTAATTCCACCCCTAGAAATTTGGCCGAAACATTTCCATGATTTTCACTGGGGTGAGGTTATTTCACCCTTATATAGGAGTTATTTCACTCCATTTCTAACGATCGGCTCGGGTAGCCCATCTTGCGAGCCAAGTTGGAGCGAATATGGGGAGTATCTAAGTCTTACGGAGGGAGCAATGATTCCAGAGCCGCTAGGAATACCTACACCAGACTCCCACGTCAAGGTGGGATCTGAATTGCCATACGAATGGATGTCCTGCTGGTACTTACCTTGCAGATTTTTGTCCGAAGCAGGTTCATTGTAGGATAAGG
>DF242098.1:0-40590 GCA_000507305.1 Breviolum minutum Mf 1.05b.01 | reverse complement strand
GCATTTTTCATAGGTTTCCTTTTTTGAAAGTCTTGTAAGTTTTGAAGGAGGCTGAGGGCCTTGGATTATATTTGAAAGTCGGGGGTCGGCTTCACTTTGTTTTATTTCACAAATTTATTTGTGGAAATTCTTGGAAGAAAGGGGTCAGGCACCATGATTTTTATAGTGAGCTGGTGTTACGGGGGGTTGGCCATGGTTATTTTTATTTTATTTTGGCAGGGCTCCTACCCCCCCTGGTGGCACCACACGGGGATGTTTCATATCAACCAATCATGTGAGTGGTGCGGCTGCTCGAGGATTGCTACCGACCTGATTTTGTAAAGATTTCTCGACTCAAAGGGTCAAAGTCCAAGGAAAATGGTCGTTGGAAACACCTGGCGGTTTTGGGGGGCAACTATATATACAATAAATTCAAAAGAACCAAGAAAAAATTGATATATAGATGGATATGTAAAACAATCATTGGAAAAAAGAACATATACCCCAGCTATATATGGGAATCCTATACCAATCCAAACCCAATCCTTATGGCTTCTTGGAAATTTTTTCTAGGTGAACAACGGTAAAACAGAGTGATACCTTCCCCCCAAATCCGAGAAATTCAATTTTTTCCCTTCATTGAACCTGAGAAGCTGCGAAGCTGCGAAGCGAAGCTCTCTTCCGTTTTCACGTGTGCTACGGTCTAAAAACTCCCATTGTTTCCATGTGTAATAGGGGATGGTCACCAATCCCAAAAATAGAGTTACATAATATAAGGATCCCCTATTGAAGGTGGGATGACCTTTTTTTCAATATGAGGAGTTGATGGACCCTGGCACATATGCACACCAAGAAGTGTTTGTATCAAAGGCACATGCTACCTTCCATAGGGTACTTCATTGTGCGTGAATGCCGGAGAAACCAATTCCGTCTCCAAAAGCCGGCCAAACAGTTGATGAAGAAAAAACCTGCTTGCCATCAACCTTACCTCTTTTGCGAAGTATTTGTCCCTTCCCAAATCACTTCAACAGATGTCTTGTCCTTTTCCAAAAGTGGGATATCTTAGAGTACTGGTGGCTATATTCCCATAGTTTTTCTTTTCTCCTCTTCCGATGTCAAATGGCAGTCAATTGGTTTCGACCTTGAACGTGGCCTCTGACGAGATCCAATTCGAGCGGCAAAACAGCGGTGGTGTTGAAGGGCGAAAGCTGCGAGCACACCGTTGAAGATGGTTTAAGGGCAGAATGCTCATAAGAAATTGTGTTTATCCTCTCCATATATGGTGGTTAGGTTAGGTTTTAAGGGTTTTAAGTGGAAAATCAACATCTCCAATTACATCTATATATATATATATATTTTCCATGTGATCTACACATCTGGCAACCAATATGGCTATGTTGCCATCTTGAGTCCCCACCGCAAAGATTTTTTGAAAAGGCAACTCCTTTTGTCAAAAACATGGCACTTTGGGATGTTCATTTGAAAAAAACTGACACAGGCACTTACCCAAAAGAAATATAGGGACTTATCCAAAAGAACCTTTTGTTTGCACTGAAACCAGTTGAAAAAACAGTGATACTCATGTCCATTTCCCCGCCAATCATAAGGCTCAAAAATGGAATCTTTCCCGGGAGGCCGAAGAGGTTCACCTTTTTCATGGCTTCCCCGGACGGCCTTTGACTGACGATCTCCATGCCCACATAACTTGCCGCCAATGCGCGGGGCAGGTAGGGCTGGGGTGATGGGGTGATGGAAGGCTGTAAGGTTCAAGGCTTATGATGGGGATGATGGTGGTTAATAATCTGTTAGGGGGTGGCATTGGGGTACTGTACCGTTAAATTCCCATGATGTTGGGGAAGAGACCTTTTGGAAATCAACAGCAATAATTTTTTAAAAACTTGTACCGAACATGTGCAAAAAAAGGTTTCAAAAACCTATTTGACATGTTTTTCTAGGGGAGCTTGGTCAAATGTCGTGTGGATGGTTTCTCTTTTTTTATTGATTGGATACAGTATTCGTCACATATTGTCGATGGAAGAAAATCGGATGAACCAGCTGGGAGATAGAAAACGTATATAGTGTAAACAAGTGGATATGTCTTTTTGCATATCAACTGGTGTAGGATATTGTCCATCAACGATAGCAATGGAAATTCACTTTGTCCAAGAGCAAAAAAAACGAATTCCTACGTTCATAGAGTGTATTTCCAACCAGCGTTTTGTGCTCCCATATCGTAGGGTGACATTGTACATAGGTTTTCCATGGTTTTCCACCTAAAAAAGGAATTTGAAATTTGTATCTCCTCTTTTTCCAATCAATCCTGGAAGTGGAAAATGTATGAACATGGCACCCCTTTGAAGACACGCCGTGATGATTCAAGAGAATATTGAAGGGCACCCCCCCCATGCCATGTCCCGAGCCGTCCGTCCGTGTGCTTGCTTGCTTGTTTCGGAGGCACTCGCCAGCGCCGGGAGAATTCCAATGCATCACTCACATCCAGTAAGGGATTTGCCCAGAGATGGAGGGATGGGGAATCACCAGATTTTGCACCCCAAGAAGTGGTATAACTTGGATTCTTTTTGGATTTTTTATGGATTCTACCATGGTGAATCACCATTAAACCAGCCTTTGGGGAATCTTTTTGATTCCAACCACCCTGAATAAATTTAAGATAACACACTCCGCTTGTTTGGGCCATTTTGGACCCTTTTGGAGATAACAATCCCGGCCTTTTCCGAGTGAAAATGAGCAAACATTCTCCCCATCTACCATGTCACAGTGAAATTTTTGGCAGAGTCGGGACAAAAAAGGGGGGAACTTTCACACAAAAAGAATCTTGGAGCCTTGTCCAGGCCATGGCATCGCTGTAGTTGGATGTAATTTGGGAACTTTTTGCTTAATACCGTTTTTTGTTCTCCTAGATTTGGTGCCAACCCCCTGGAAATTTCATTGTAGATACCCAAAATAGCCCTCTTTGAAGCCGCTAGATACATTTTCCAAGGCCCATCATTTTGAGCGTCTATGTATGTTAGTTTTCGGGAGTGTAATCCCAACAAGGCAGCATGAAGAACGCCACAAAATGTCACAAGGCGAATCGTCAAACTCTACGACCTAAGGTGGAAGTCATGCGACTCGCTGGAGTAGCCGTCGCCAGTCGCGGGAGCAAACCGGCAGGTTGGTTCGAGGGGTTTGGGTGGTGAGCGATTTTGGGCGGCATTTGGAGCATGCAAAGGCTGTTCAGCTATTCAACATGTACACCCCGCGAAATTTAACAGCTCGCCCCTAAAAATTGTTGGTTGGAAGACTAGTGACTAGCTTCCTTTTGGGGCCTGGCCTATCTTCACGGGCGAGCTGTTACGACCCCAAGATGAAGCTCACAATATGGCCAGAAAAGCGCCAGCAGTCACCCAAATTTTGACTTGTATGTGCTTGAGGAAGTCTGGACAGTTGTAGGCTTACCCGAAGCGCAGCCAAAAGCCAAGCCGAATACGAAGAAGATTTGCTTTTGCCAGACTTGGACCAACGCCACATGCAGAATAACCCACATGGAGCTAAGTGGCACATACTGGGTAGCCATGTCCTTATGTTTGTGCCAGTGGTGGGCATTTCTTGAAACCTTCCAGTTGGCGAAAATTGGCTTCCAAGGAGTGACTTCTTGTTCTCTATCGCTGTGCCCAGTGGCAGGGGGTGATGTTTCCTACATATGGTAAGTGAGGTCGAAGACTTTGATACAAAATTCCGGATTTGCATCCTGCGGTTAAGGGGTCTGTCAATAAGGGGGCATTTTCTGCTTCTTTTTCCTGTGGCGTTTATCGTTATAAATGGGGTGATTTCACCCCTAAACATGGCTGAAAATAAATGGGTTTCACTGGGGTTATTTCATCCCTTTATATACGTGGAGTTATACTAGCCCTACTTATAGCTGGCTGTTGGGTCCACCTTGAATGGGTATCCCCCAAAGGCCGGGCATGATTGGTACCAGGCAGCAGAAATTTCCCGCTTACCCAAAACACCCAACAAAAGTCTTCCTCTTACAAGGCCAAATAAGAAATCCAACCCATGTACCCCACCTTAAGCAATTATCTTGAGGGGGGTTTGGTTCCAAAATAACTATCAAACCCAACCTGATCCAATTTGTTTCCACGAATCGCCCTCTCGACCTCAGGCGATCCATTGGAAATCTTTTCCCGCTCACAGGTCTGGGGCTGAAGCTGGGGGGTTTTGCGATGGGCTCAGGTGATTCAATTCGTGGCCTGGATTTATCCCCGATTCTTGGAGGTCACTTTTCACCCCTTAAAAGGTCACGTTGAATCACCATTCCAAAGGTCATTGTGTGGAATTGACATGTTGTTGAAATGGATACTCTCCACATTGTGCCGCAAAGGTATGATTTTCGTTCTCCCAAGGTGGGATATGTTAGTTTTCAATGTGTTGAATATCGAAAAAGGAGAAAACACCACCACTTGTGGAACAACAAGATGGCATGATAACACGAAAGCCCCCTTGTGGTGGATACCGGTGGAGCGAAGCTGGCCTGTCATCAGGTTGTTTTTTTGCACCCAAAAACTGTACCTCATGAGAAAGTTGCAGAAGAACTCCACATGGTAAAACAGAGTTGTTCTTGAATTGCATACATGGCAGGATATTAAAGAAGATAACAACTGTTCGAGCCTGTCGGAGCTGAATTCCTTCATAACAGGGAGTTAAGGGTAGCTCTTAGGTCAGGGTACCCCTGTCAGATGAGGTGCTGGCACTGCCAAGCACATGATGCACCTGGCCACGCAGATTTCCAATAAGGTGAACCAATTGTGCCTCGGAGGGGAGGATCACCTCGAAAACCAACAGCTGGGGCTGGCACCTGAAAATTCGATGGTTGGAAGACGATTCGAATCCTTTCCTTCACAAAAACATGGCTTCTTTTCAGGGGACATTCCTGAAGTTTCGGGGGCTGTTAGGACGTAGTTTGTAAGAGTGTAAGCTGGGTCAATAAACCCTTGATGAACAACATCCTGAATTTGCTGGGATGTATAAAGGCACCGTAAATGATGGGATGTTCCCTGGAAGAGGCGGCTCCTTTTCGAAAAAATCATGACCAAGGTGATTCAATTCGTGGCCTTTTTACCTCCTAATTGGAGGGCACTTTTCACCCCTTAAAAGGTAACTTAACCATCCCCAACAAAAAGGTCACGAATTGCATCACCAGGGCAGCATTTTTTCTCAATTGCAGGTTCTGTATGAATTAACATTCTGGTTGGGTGTACTTGGTGGTCAAAACTTGTAGTTTGTAACAATCCTTCGCAAACAGCAACTGGTGCTTCGAAGTATTTGTCCATATATCGCAACGGGGTCTCCAACAAAAAAGCCGACCTTATGAAGTGGGCCGGGCTGATCATTCAGTGATTCATCAACCTTCTCTTCAAACTGTACCTATGTCTGACATCCACTCAGCAGAAGGGCTTTGAATCATGAGAGGATTCTTTTGGAAGTTTTGGCATCTTGCACCAACCTCCAACAAAAAAACTCCTTGAAATTCATCCACCTTTCGGTTGAAGATTCGGTTTCATGGCGAACCACGGGTCTCCATGGTCCGTATATGACTATAGGTACACAAGTCGTGCAGATCGAGAGCGCGCGGAGCAGGAAGAGTGACTTGGAGGGATTGATTGAGAAGACATTGGGTCCACATGGTGACTTTTTACTGATACCCTCTGGCAAACTAACATAGCAACGGAATATCCCCGTTTTCAATAGGACATACATCTTCAAAGGGTCCATTTTCCGTTGCTATGTCAGTTCACCAGAGTGTACTGTTGATGGCTGAAATCCGGCGATCACCAGTTGAGGTTGGACGTTTATCCCATTATTTACAGGATTTTATACATCCCAGGGGTCCCAGGTGGTTAGCCGGATTTCTCCCATCAACTGTATGATTCTGGACAAATTATATCGACGCAACAGTGGTTCAGGACCGTTACCTTTTTCAAATATCCCGCCATGTTCCACGGAAACATGATTATGTGCAACATTTCATCGCGACCAGTTCCCGCCGGTTGGTCACCAAAAAAATGGTGGTGATTGTAAGGGAATCCCCACCAAAGTCCCCAAAATTGTTCAGGAATTATAGTCATTTTGTCGAGATGTGATGGAATGGGTGAAGTCCTACGGTTGCAGAAGCAATGCACCTTTTTGCCCCTCACTCTTTTGTCCGACGGTTTTCTGTCACTTTCTTTGACCGATCCTCACGGAAAGCAACAAGTCAACGGCCGACCCTTGCGGCCTCCGGCGGATTTTTTTGGTCCAAAAATTGCAAAAAGTAAATGATCAGCACGCATATATATATATATATATATATATTTATGTGGACACACATATTTATAGGTTCTTTTTTCCCAGGAACACCCAAACCAACAACCCAAACATAGACAATTAGGCCTATGTTGATAGTTTTACTGCCCCATTTTTTGCGACCAGCGGAAATTTTTTCTCCTGGTACCTGAGAAAGCATCCTCCAATCAAAATGGTTGGCTGTGAGTTGGATGATGAACCAAATCATTACATAAAGAACGGGCGAAACTCACCATTTCCATCCATTAGAAAGGTGGTTGGCCTTAGGGTTCCAGGCTAATCATCTATACCTGAAACCAACCCTCCCCTTCTTGCAAAACGCCACCTGAGCAATGACAAAAAAACCCGGTTGTTTAGGGCATTTAGGGGATCATACTACACAGTCAAATAGGAATTATAATGAACCACTACAAGAATCCCTATTAAACAACCAGTTTGATGGAAAGTAGGAGGGTTTTTTCGTGGCTCACCCGGACATTTTCGGCGCCCTTTAGGCATGATCGGAAGATGCAGGAGGAAACGGATGGCGAAGGTTCTGCCACCGGTGACATCGCACCTTTTATCGAGGCAGTGGAGGCCACTGATGGCGACGCGTGGGTTTTGTGATGTTGATTTTTGTTGGGACCGTATCCTGACTTCAAGTTTAGGACCTGATGCTTTGCCCAGATGGGTTATGAGTGCTTACTAAACTTACTACAGTTAAACCAGTTACTAAATTTCCCCTTAAAGTTCCAGTTGAACATGTTGAACAGTGAATCTCAATGATAAACCATAAGCATACTGACAATATTGACCATCATCACCATCTATCAACTCGGTGGAACTGTTAAATGGCTTGAACTTCACGGCATCCTCAACATGTTCAACATGTTTTCCCCCTTCAACAGATGAGTTAGTGTTAGATGTTTGGTTTTCCTCAAAAATCCTGGGAAAAAACAGATGTTACCTGAGAACATCATCTGGTTTTTACCGCAATTTACGGTGCATTTGTTGGTTTCGAAGTCACACCCTGGGTTCTCGTCTTGGGGCCCGTGTCGCTGTTGTGCCGCTCCGACAGGAAGCTGAGGAGAAGGTGACATGGGGGCCCCGGAGTCGATCGCCAAAAAATTTGGAGTTATATAAAACCCACTTGCCAAACGGCCGAAAATAAATAGGATTCACTAGGTTCGTTTATTTCACCCCGAAATAGGTGGACTTATAAGTTATAACTAACCGGTACTTGAACTTGTATAACTGGTTGGTGTTTGTTGGCCCATCTTGTGGGGTGGCTTCGCTGCCAAACCTTCCCTGGACTCATCATCCCATTTCCCAGGAGTCGAGCGATGAAGAAAGTGGAAGTTCCAGAGATGAAGAGGAAGAAGGTCCTGTGGAATATGTACCTCGGACCATGGGAATTAAGGGATGGATCAGCTGTGCCTATGCCCACCGTTTGTGTCTGAAAAATAATTGTTTATAAGGCTTGCTATTTGTTGGGGGCAAACGTGCCATTGGGGGGGGGTTGCCCCTGGTTGTTAGTTGGGTATACTGTATGTCGGGGATGTTTCATCCGTGGCCCAGTTCTTAGAAGGGATTAATTCATAAGCTATGACATAAAGACCCTTATTAAACAACCAATATGTGCCTTGGGGCAACTCTTTAGCGGTAGTTGTGATGAGCCAGAACGGCTGAGCTGAGCATTCTGGATGACCCATTATCTGTAAATGATAAGGACTAGGGCAAATGAGAGGTGAGGGTTGGGCACCAACCAGTTTGGTTGCTTTGGAATATTCGAAGAGTTCTAACCTCGTCAATCTTTTCTGAGGAAATCATTCGAAGGGTTGTACAAGCCATGCTTCTGAAATCCCTGCGTAGCATTGCGTAGCTTGTTTGTGAGTCAGTGGAAGGGATAGATATGTTTTGGACAAAAGTCAATCTGTTCTACCCTCCCTGAAACTCCAAGGTCATGATGTGGTATTCTTTTTCTCGAAATAGTCTGACATTTTGAATTGGTTTGTGAATGATGAAATTTAGCTCGAAAAAAATTCAGTTGCAGTAGAATTTTTAGATTCATGGAAAATCCATGCAGATCCATCCTATCTTTCAAAGATGGGTCGTCCCATGAAGATTTTTGGGCAACCAAAAACCATTGGGTTTCCCTTTAATAAGGCCGGCTCTAAAAACCCTTATATCTGGCGCGGGGTAGGCTGGGGTACCAGCCAAAAATCTCGTTGCTGTGGGGGTTTTAAAACCATCCCAAACGCGTTTGAGGATTCGGAGCTGGAGGATTATGACCACGAAGCAGCTGGAGAGAGGATTGCTTCCATGTTGGAGGGCTTGAAGTCCGGAAGCCCACCAGGGACTGTTTGATGTCACGACCATGTTGTTTTTTTTGCGGGCACCACCGGCTGCATTTTGACGTGTACCCTCCCTACAACTAAACATATCCCCTGAAAAGTTACCATCCCAAAAGGAAAATAGTCTGCGAACTAACATTTTTCAGGGGCTATGTTAGTTTTGGGGAGGGTAGTGCTCTCAGAAAGAAGGGTGGGTTCAAAATGACTTGGGGTTTTCTTAACCATGGCCATGGTTTCCACCATACTATGGTGTAATAAAAGCAACCCTGATATGTTTGTTTGACGGGTCAAAATGACGATGCGACGGACTGCCATGATCAACGGCGCCGAAAAAGTAGCTATAGCTACAAAAATTGGCAACTCTACTTTTAGATGCGTAGTACATTTTGATATTTTGTCTATACGTATATATAATATGTTCATTGATATTATGTATACATTTGTATATACATATTTATTCACACACACATAATCGAAAATTGATGTTTGGTTGAACAACCATATCCAATTTCAAGATTGGAGTCATGCCCCCTTTTGCCACCTTAGCCATGCGAACAGCCAGCGGCTTCACTCACCAGCAAAGGTGTCAAGAACGCACCGAGATCATGGTGCCTGAGATCAAAAGATCCGTGGGAATCCAACGGGTAAAACCCTTACGGACTCAGCCAAAGCAACCAACCAACTCAAATTTTTGGGGATTACACATATTTGATTTATTTAATAGGGCAGTTAAGGTTTTCAACGTTTATTTCATGGTCCGAAATGGCTGAGTAAGCTTCATAACCCCTTAATGGTGGTTAATAACACCTCAATACGGCCGGCTATTTCCTCGGGGGATCCGGGGTGGCATACCCTGAGATTCCCATTAACAAATACACACAAAGACAAAACCCAGAGAACAAAGTCAACGACAAGCACGACAAAAAGACACATGTTTTGTTGGGTGGGTTTACCTTGAAAGATTGGTGAAACATTCACTCCACAACATGTTATTTTTTGATAAGTCCGGTGTTTTTCACTTTTTCAAGTTACCTTAACAGGAAAGCAACGTTCAATCTGTGGAGGGTTACAATATGGAGTTGTTTTGAAACCTCAGTAAACAAGACCTCAACCCGAAAAATTCATTCAAGTGGGTGTGTTGGGTTTGTTCAGTAGGCACCATTTTTCCCCCCCAAAAAACGAAAACAACTATGAGAACTTCTGCGCATTTTCAGTAGAAAACAGATCTTGAACGGTTGCAGTTCTTCAGTGATGCTGCGTTAGATTTCCAAGAGATGATACGTCGACCTGAAGATCTGCTTGAACAGGAACAGCAAAGTCAGATTTCAGGGATTTCGTGTATTTGTGGGTTCCTCACTCGTTTCCCCATGGGTCTAGTGGTATAAAGACACAAGAGCTTTCCCTTTCGTGTTTAGAAACCTCTATTTTTGACTTAATCTACGTGCAAAACACTTACTAGGACTTTGGCTGAAGCTTTCGTTCATGTTCCGCAGGCACCCGTTGTCATTTTTCCACCTGGAGTTGTTTGCGGAAAACGCTGTCCAGCTTTATGAGAAACATTGTATAGTCGTTTGTATCTGTTTGACACGTCTGGTAGTTCGTAATTGCGTATACTGCAACATCCAAGTTCTCCCAAAACATGTTCCGACATAATGCATACTTTCAACTTGTAAACGATACTTGCTAGAAAATTGGTATATAGCCAATGGGTACTATCCCCAACCGAGTAGCTACACTTTTCCTTTTGAATTTGAGATGTTTTTGACCCTGAAACTAACAGCTCGCACCTGAAACTGGATGGTTGGAAGACAAGCGAGTCTATATTTTGCAGCTTCAAACACACATTGACCCCATGTGGGTCATCATCAACAGTCAGTCAACCGCACTGGCAAAAGGTAGGAGGGCAGGGTCACAAATTCATTGCTTTTTTCACCGCACCCAAAAGAAAGGATAGACATGATAGACGAGTATACAGGTCCCATACAAACCAATGCCGTAAGAACTGCGCTGTCATTACAGGGTCTTTTTTTGGGGTGTTAGGTTTTTCACCAAAATTCAATTTTGATTTCAGGATATTTCAGGTGAGTGAATGTGGGTACAAATCAATCACCTCAGATAGGAGATGATTTACATGTAATCCCTGTGAAGAAATACCATCTCCTCATCATAAGGTCCAGGGTTCGAACCCTTATGATGAACCTTCACTTTCCAAGCGGACCAAGGATTCCTTGTCCACCTTCTATCAGAGCAAGATGGAAGGTATTACTGATAACCAGGAGCTGGGTTTTTATGTCATTCAACTTGGCAGAATTGAGCAGTGTCCAGTTGACCCTGGGTTTTTTGCTTTCTTTTTTTTTGGGGGAGGAAATCCTAGCCAGTTCTATATGGAATTATATCAAGCCATTCTAAGCATCCCTATTAACCAGCCAGTATAATGGAATGTCACAAAAAGTTTTGAGCGTTGCCCCATTGGTTTAGGTACATTCAGAGCTTTTTTTTCAAAAGAATGTTCCCAGACTCTATTTACTGGGTCTATTTTTGATTATTTCACTCCATATTTTTTTTAAAGAATTTTAAGCAGGCTGATCAGACCACTGGCGTACTGATGTGGTTATTTGTATGTAGGGGATGAATTCCTACCCAGGTACAGAAGGATTATAAGCCATGAAATGAAAATCCGGTCATGGTTCATGTCATTTTTGCTGTTGCCAACGTTGTGCTCACCTTCTTCCCACATGGATATTTTTTTGTGGAGGAAAAAAAATTAAATCTGTCTGAAACATCTCCACGAGGAGGAGTTGGACCAGTTGGAAAAGGAGTATTTCACCAGGTGCTCGTGGATCCTTGGAATGGGAGGAATATTTTCCAAAACACAAAGTTTTACAGATAACTGGAAGCTGTCTGCACTCGATTTTTAGCATTGAACCCCTCCACAACAAGGTCGTTTCCAAGGGTCATTTGGGTTCCAGGTAGCAAATGATAAAAATGAATGGTTGGAAGTTGACTCCGGCTTCCTTTTCGGATGGGGCCCATTTTTCAAGGGAAAGCTCGGTGTAAAACTTCCCAGGGAGTATCCTAAACAGAGAAGGAGTCATCATATTTTCCCGAAAGGGACGAGGAACGTCTTCCCAACAGATGGGATTCTGAATGTCCAAGGTGCCCGGGTTCGCCCCCGAGAAATCTGGGACTTTTTTGACAGGTGTGAAATGTGGAACTTTTCCACAATTTTAATAGGGGAATTTGGGGGCCTTTCTTTTTAGTGAATTTTTCTCCGCCAGGGAAGAAGAAACGAAGGCGCTGGCAAAATGAGGGGGTGGGTAGAAGTTGGATGATGATGATGATCATGATGGAGAGAATGATGGAGGGAAGTAACTGTTAAAAATGCTGTTGATGGAAGAGATCCTGCATCACCTGGGATGTAGAAAACCTTGTAAATAATGGGGCAAACTACCTATCACTTGGTGCAGGATTTCTTCCATCAACAGTAGTAATGAAAAGGAAGCTAAACAAGAAGGGACGATATGAGCAAAGCAGAACAAAAATTACAAGATCAACATCTGGGTCTCCAGCAAACCATGCCTGGAAGTATGGTACACTGGGGACGTAATTTGCTTCAGTCATATTGGAGTCATCATCATGCCAGGCTGCCATTGACTTTGTCAAGCCAAACATGGCAAAAATACCACCCCCTTCACAAAAAAAGCAGAGAGCTTGCCTGTGAAAAATGGTGCTTGGAAAGCTACTATGACTATAACTACTTTTCCTTTTGGGTTTAACTCTATTTTCAGGTGCGAGCTGTTCGTTGCAAGGTGTGTAGTTGCCCTCAAGGCTTGGAAAACCAAAAAAAGAAGATGCTCCTACTGACTGTTGGGGGGGAGCCGAAGAGTGTCAGATATCAATCCAGCCTCATCCCATCATGTAGTGACAAAGTAGCTTTCCTTCAAGAGAAGAGATTGAATATGCACCCCCTCAGCACCTCAAAATAATGTCTTCCCAAAATGAAGGTAGTCAATGATCAGGTGCTATATTAGTTTCAGGGAGGGTAATGGTCACATTTTCTCAACTTTACCACCCTTTTTATTCCATGAACCCACCCCCAAAAAACGTCCTTAAAACAAGTTCATAGTGAAAACATCTGAAACCATGGAGCCGGAACTCAGCAGGATTCCTGGAGCAGCATGATCAAGGCATTCGAAGCCAAAGGTCGGGGAACCCCAACGGGGAAACGGAGGTCACCCAGTCAAGTCTTAAGCTAGGTGGAAATCCAGCCGGCTGTCATCTTGGATTTCTATGTTTATTTTTGGTGCAAAAAAATCTCCTTCCGCGTGGGTGTGTGGCATTTGGGGGTGTGGCATTTGGCCCCTGGAAGATTCTCATGAACATTTGCCCAGAGAAAAACGTCTCCAGGAATGACGGAAGTCCAGGTTTTGGTGAAGTCCCTTGGATGCGCATTGCTGAAGGTGTTGTTTCGTTCTGAAAACCCACCGGCCGGTCCAAAACAACTAAAAACTGCCTGGATGGGAGTGATTTTTCAGCATTCGAAGCCTTCCATGACAGCAATTTTGTGAAGGTGGTTGATGTACACCTTCGACATTTAACATAGATACCAGGTTACCACCCCCAATGATGGGCCTTTGAACATGTATCTCCTTTCAAAATTACGGCGTCATATTTGGTATCCATTCGTTCATTTTTTTAGGGGGTATACTTGGAGGATCACCCCACTTAGTAAATGATTGGCAAAGAGAATTACTTCCGCCATTTGTAACTATAGACTAGCCCTCACCATGGTTATTTTCACCACATATAATACATCCGTTATGGGATGATCCTCCAAGTAGGGATTCCCAGCATTTCAGGAAGGTTGACGGGTTGTAAATATCATTCAATATCATTCACCCAGGTTGATTGAAGGATTGACACCCCAGTTATTTACCCGAAACATCGTTGAATTCAAATGGTCGAAGCCCAAATTCTTACGCAAAAAACGGGTTTGTTTCACCATTTCCATCCATTAAAAGGGGATATACCCAACAAACAATATACTGTATAAGTAGGTGTTTATGGGATTGATTTTCAAGGGCCCCCATTCCCCAAGGGTACCCTGCCATTTTCCCTAAGGATTGACACCCAGCTATTTGAGAGTTGAAGTTGTTCAGAAAGAACATCTTGGAGAAAGAGTTGCAACCGACATGGGATGATGGAGGAAACCAATGATTTCTGAAACAACATGGGACAGTTGTACCGATTAAATCATATACCAGATAGAATGCGGCACATCTTTTGTTAGACAACACATATCATTGAACAGCATGCAATGTCAGGTCATCATGACAACAATGATTGAGCAACAAGTGGACGTGATGAGAAGCAATGACAACATCTAACACATTATAGAAGTCACAGCTTGTCAGAAGACTTGTCAGTGGATAGGTTGGTGTCCCCTACCAACGTACCGGTTTGGGAAGTCCCTATACAAGCCCTACATAGGGAATATATGGATTGTTAACTCTAGTCTAAGGGAGCTTCAGGATTCCCCATAGAAATCCACATGCACTCCCTGAAACTCAACAAAACGCACCTGAAAGTAGGCTTTGTGCCCCAAAAGGAAAGGATAGTATTCCAACTTCCAACCATCCACTTTCAGGTGCGAGCTGTTAGTTTCAGGGAGGATACATAGCATGGATATGCTGTTTGGGGTGCACCCTATAATCCCCTGAACTGGTCAGCACCTGCCAAGGTGTTCCGCCACCCTTCAAGCGGGAGCCAATGGCACCTTCCGCCAGAGACAGCGACAGAAGTGCCCGGGACAGCACCAGGGGGTGTAGGTCTGATTCTGATGGATGGTTTAGTGTGTGTGCACAACCCCAACAATTGCCGCCCAACAGGCCAATTTTTATCAAACAAAAGGGGATCTAATTAGTGTATATAACTTTAAAAGGTTTCGCTGTGATCATCTTCGATATCATTTTGATATCATTTATATAGCTACTTGTCCCCAAAGAAAATGTCAACTCCAGGAATAAAGATGAAAACCTTTGATGTCAATGGTGAGTTTCAACATCATTAAATTCGGCATTTTTTTCCTGGGAATCAAACAATGCAAAGGTATTGCAATTTTGAGGGATTTACCTTTTTATACGTGCATTGTTTGGGTTGGTAATATAGTGACCCCTGTTCAAGTTGCCAGCGTAGCCTTCAATCAACCAAAGAGTCTGCCATAATCAGGTTCTCCAAAGCTGCCAAGAAAAAAGCCCGAGAGGTTCGTTCTCTACATCGGCGATGTGCGTTTACCAGCATTTTTGGGCGCGTTTTCCTGGGGTCTAGATTTTTATTTGCATGCTTACCTGCATCATTATGTAAATATAGGTGTAGATACATAGACAAGGAAATAGCAATGAAATACCATATTTGAATGTCATAATGTTGCTGGCACTTTGGGATCAACATAGTGTCAAAATTACTCAGTCTATATTTCGGATCTATCCCCAGGGTTGCTAAAAATGTCATAATCCTTGTGGTGACTGGAATCCTGGGTGGGGGGGGGTAGTAAGTAGGTAAGTTGATAAGTAGATAAGAAAATAAGAAATACCACAAATGAATGTAAACTAAACATATAGGTAAGCAGAGAGGTAGTTGCATTAAAAGTCATCAATTTATCCTGAAAAATCCTGAATTTCAAAGGCCCCAGATATCGTCCAGTACGTCCAGTGCAACAATGCCAGGAGAGGATGGAGAGGGCAAGCTCTCAGAATGAGGTGGTGGAGGAGGCGCAGGGTTACACCCCCCAAAATTATACTAGAACCCAACAATGAAGGTTTGGTTCAGATGATTTTCCCTTTCTTGCAGGTGATTTTCATGGATTTTCAGTTCCATGTAAATTTTGTAGCCTGGTGTAATTTCCTGAAAACCGAATGCGACTGGCGTAGGGTTTTTCAGTTTATGAGTTGGCTGGTTTGGGGGTGGATAGGATGCATTTACACTTTCTTTCCCTTACAAAAGGTGTTTTTGCTTTCAGTTCATTTGGCCTACCATCCAGGGCTTTAGATATCAACCTTCCAACAAAATGGCGGTTATGGCCCACTCGTTCGAGTTGAAGACATTTTGTGACCTGAGAACTTTTTCCCCATTTTCTCCAGTGACATCAGGGTGAGAAAGGCGATGTGAACAGCAGAGAATCCACACCAAAGCCTAAGAGAAAATTAAAGCCACTCTTCGAAGATGAGGTAAAGCCTGAGGACTCAAAATTGGCATGGGCAGATTGGATGAAGTTGGATGAAGGGATGGAGATGAAGGGGATGTAAATCTGTGAATTTCCATCCACAACAAACAGGAGAAAGCATCATTTCAATTGAAACTGATGAAAAAAACGATTGCTGTAAAACAACGCCATTGTTTTGGGAATAAAATCGAAAGTTGTTTGTTTTTGGTAGCCCTTTAAAGGCGGTAGCCTTTACTAACAAAGGATTTGGACCTTTTTTCATCAATCGAAGGTCGCAACCGTTGATTTTCTGCACCTTGAAAGGAGGAACCCGAAGAAGAGGAGGATGGTTGGCGATGGATCTGTCAGTCGTTGTGTACATTTCCCCCCTCAAAAAAAACGAAGAGCAAGCTAGCAAATACTTGGTACAGTACTTGGTAGTTGGTTGATGAAGATATTGGTAGTTGGTTGGTAGTGGTAGTTGGTAGTGGTATTCTGGCAAACCATCTTTCAAATTGCTTGGTGGGTTGGTAGTTTGCTGGAAGATTCGCCGGGGTTCACCGTTTTTTCTCGAAAAGAATGGAAACCTGGCCTTGCTGGTCAGGAATTGCCTGTCTCAACCACCTACTCTGCGGAGGATCGTTACGATGGAGTTGAGGGTATGGCTTGGGATGACACGCTTTTGTCATGGCAGGTCCACCTACCCCCCCAGAACCTAACCCCCTCCCCCAGAAATAAGGCCTTAAGGGCTTCTTAACCATTGGTTTGACTTAATAAGGCCTTATTAAATTCTTATTTCCGAGCGGGGCGGGTAGGAGGGTCATGATTTTGCATGTGTTTGATGACGAGCAAGTTTGGTCACCATTTTGGTTGGAGGGTTTTTTGAACGTGTTCGCCGGTATTTGCAAGACAAAACATTGTGAATGCAATTCAATGTTCAATATCTTCCAAAATCATCAAAGGAGCTCAAAATCCGTGTGTTCTAGAACATGACAAAGACATGTGAGCAGTGACCAAAACCCTGGTTATTTGCCGTATATTGGGTACAATGCCTTCCAAATATATATAGGGATTAGAATAAGTCAATGTAAGGATCCCGTCATGAACCAACCCGAATTTTGTATTTCATGTCAAGGTTTTGTTTCCCTTGCTCACGTCATGTTTCCGTTTCAAGGATTTAAAAGACCAAGATGTTTGGGACTTGAATCGCGCAAGAGAGTTGTGGTGCCCTTGGCTGCATTTTGGTGGTGGAAGTTGGTCCACCTGGGATTTGATTTCCACGGTTGGTGCACCTTCCCCGAAAATGCACGAAGGTGTCTTCCAAGCATCCGTTTTGAGGGGCGAGCTGTTTGTTTTCCGGGGGAGTAATTATTCTTAATGTGTTTCTGCCCATATTTCCATCTATCTATCCATGTATACATATCTGGGTAGAATTTGAGGCGTTTCCCTTCGGGTGAAGTGCTATTTTACCATTGCGTGTTTGGAGACAAGCAACATGTTGGTGAAAATCCATGGTGTCTCCAGGGAAAACTGTAATGCTTCGCAGTTAGTCGAAAAATAAGCCGACCAAACGATGGGCAATTTGTAAGGAAAAATAAGGATGGTTACTACTGCTTCTATTGCTACTACTGCTACTACTGCTACCAGTACTACTACAACTAACTTCTACTTCTTCTTCTTCTACTACTACTACTACTGCTGCTACTACTGCTACTGCTACTGCTACTGCTGCTGCTGCTGCTGCTACTGCAGTGCTAGTAGGATATATTTATTTTCTTACGTATTTACTTACTTACTTCTTTGCTTCCTTGCTTCCTTCCTTATTTCCTAGCTTTCTTACTTCTCACTTTCTTGCTTAGTTGCTTACTTGCTTACTTGCTCATTCAGAAAGCAAGTAAGCCAGTAAGCAAGGAAGCAAGAACGTGAGACGTAAGAAAGTAAGGAAATCAGGAAGGAAGCAAGTAAGCAAGCAAACGAGCCAACAAGTAAGCAAGTAAGCAAGCAAGCAAAAAAGTAGTTGAGTGAGTGAGCAAGTAAGCAAATAAGCAAAGAAGTAAGCAAGTTAAGAAAGCAAGTAAGTAAGTAAGAAACAAGGAAGCAAGTAAGTAGGTGCCTGCATTAGCCACCAACTTCTGGTGACGATTTACTGCTTGCAAAAGTCTGGCACCCTTGATGAATATATATATATATATATACACATTTAATTCTATATATATATATATATTCATGTATATGTTGAAAAATATTATCGATACACATGAAATCCGGTTTTGGTAAGAATCCATCGAAACTTCGACATATTGGAAGCCACCAACCTTTGAAAGGAGCCTTTTGTCGACGCCAAAATTTTCGCCCCAGGAACAAGATGAACGAAAAGGCTGGCAAAGTGGCAGGTGGAAGAGGACCTGCTATCGAAATTCTGCAGGCCAGAGTTGGTGAACTTGAGTTTGAGGCCATCTTTTTTTGATTTGTCTTTGATGATATGAGGAAATGCTGGGGTGAATGCAACCACCCCTGCAACAGAGAAAGAGGGTAAGAAAGACTCAAGCACTCTGAGTGCATTTTATCTTTGGTGGAGAGTTGATGTCTGTGTGTGGTCGCCATGTTTCTGACAAGATGCTACATGGATGTTTGGGGATGATTCAAGGTGACACCTTTGTATCATTGTATACCCAATTTGACATTGTATGAAATTCTTTAACGTCAAGTTTTCAATCCATTTGGCCGTGCCTGCATTTCCAAGGCCATGGTGGTGGTACAGGAAGGAAATGCTGAGTTGTTGCGCCTCTCGGATGGCATAAGATATATCAGATATAGATAGATAGATAGATAGATAGATAGATAGATAGATAGATAGATAGATAGATAGATAGATAGATAGATAGATAGATAGATAGATAGATAGATAGATAGATCAGATAGATAGATCAGATAGATAGATCAGATAGATAGATAGATAGATAGATAGATAGATAGATAGATAGATAGATAGATAGATAGATAGATAGATAGATAGATAGATATATATACATATATATCATATATATGTACGTATTAGATTCTTCATAAGGGAGGGGGTATCCAAGTGGAGGGGGTAACCGGGAACCTTTGGCTTTCTTACAGAACCTTAGGGAACCTTACATGACCGTAGAAGATAGTAAGGTACAACAAGGAGGATTGGGGGACAAACCAATATTTATGTATGTCGATATATACATACATAGTTTTGTGGGATTCTTAGGGTGTGTGTGCAAGGGAGGGACCCTCCCAGTAACAGTCAATAGTTGAAGGTAAAAGTTTTCGGAATACACCTGCACCTCCAAACAAGAAGTTTTTAATGGATGTTTAGTTAAACAATTAAACAACTATTTCCTATGTAAAGATTTGGTTCATCATCCGATTGAACCAACCAATTATAAATAGATGTTTCAGGTTTGTTGGTGTATATGTCTATCTATATATACATAATATATACTTATATGTTTATATATTCACTTGTAATTATACCCGCTTGGAACCCACGGAAGTCCCTCTGGAAACGCCAACTCGGTCCTGATTTGAGCTTTGTTCGAATCTCTAAGGACGTGCTGAATTAGCCAAAAAGGTGCCTTTGTCATACGGGTGTTTCCTTAAATGGTGGTACCCCCCAATCATCCATTTTAATAGGGTTTTCCATTCTAAACCATCCATTTTGGGGTACCACCATTTTAGGAACCCCCCATAAACAACAAGAACGCTTTTTGTTGGTTGAAGGTTAGTTTTTTACAGATTCTACCCATGGTAAATCAATCTTAAACCACCATTTGGGGAATAATTTTTGGGAACTTTTTCTAACCACCGAATAAGCAAATCTAAGACAAGAAACCTTGCAAATGTCTCATGAACTTTGAAGATGTTTTTTTTTGGGGCTCCCAATGATATATGCAACCTAAAAAAGGTGGGGTTTCTAAGTTCTAAGTTACCATCTACGATAAAAATCCACATGCTATCCATTTATTGTGAATTCAAACGCATCCCAGTATGGTGGCAGACTGTGAATGTAGATGCCTAGAGGAGGCAAAAGGCAAGGATTTTTTTTAAAAACAACTCAAAAGTTTGCTTCTTGATCTTTATTTTTTGATATTTTGATATTTATCTTTCACTTTAAGAGCATTAAAAACACCATAGACATGATCTCTTTATGAGCATTTCTTCACTTCTGAGGCGACGGTGACCTTGAGTGACACCATTGATTTTTTAGCCAAGAACGTGCAAGCGGGCATCGTCATTGATTTTGATCGTCCACCCCAGGAGGACATCGGATTGGGAAAAAATGCGGGGCCCAGGTGGTTGAAATGGAAAACCTTGGGACACAGCCCCTCAGATTGCAATTTTGAAGATGATTTTCCTTTTCCAAAGGTGGGATGGATTCGTTCCATGTGGCAGCTGGGACTTGAAAAACGCAACTACCCCAGCTGAGCTACCCCAGCTGGGGAGATGATCCAATTTGATGAATATTTTTCTAATGGGTTGAAAGAACCAACTAGTTGACATTTTTTTGGGGGCCCAGGGTGATCTTGGGGGTAAGTCCAGGTCAAGGTCTTAGATGTACCAGGCAAGATGTGGCGCAAGGAGGTAGTTGGAGGATGGACCCCCGGGATTCCCACTTAGTAAAGAGGTTAGTTAAGGGAGTTACTTCAGCTTAGGGGCTGGCCATGGTCATTAACCACTTACCTCCGTCATGGGATGAGCCTCCAAGCAGTCATTGATGAACATCTTCAGCATCTCCAAATTGCTGGAAAAAACTCTCCAAAATTTGAAGGTAGTAAACTCGAAACTTAAGATAATTGGATTTTTTTAAGGTGATTGTCCGGCTTGTACCATGGCAAATCACCATTAAACCACATTTGGGAGACTATTTTTGGATTTTTCCAATCAACCTAAACTAATCTAAGGCTAGCAATAGAAGAATCACCCTCTTTCAAATGGGATGTCATACATCTATACAAATTGAGGTAATTACTCCCCCGAAAAGTAACAGCTCGCAAAAACAGGCTTGGAAAACAATCCTGGTTTCCTGTTTTTTCTAAATCAAAAAACTAGGTCAAGCCTACAACAATTCCATTGGAACCCCAACGAAACAAACCCAGTGAAATCTTACAATCACATCCCATTTTCTTCATTTTTTCCACTCCTTTCAATTAGACCTCACTTGAGCCTTCCTTTTTGCAAGAGGATGAAGCTTTAGTATCTTGGCTTTTGATGGTTTTCGCGGGGACCAGATGTGGGAGTTTGTGAGGATCAAATGGCCCCTTCAGTGGATGAGGTAAACATTAGAACACCTCCCCTGTACTGGGGGTGGTTGACGTAATGTATTTATATTCCTAACCATGTTAAAATACGCCACTGAACTTGCGGAGAGACATAATATATGTATGTATATATATCTATATTTCAATTGGATATGCACATATGAAAATACATACCTTGCAGGTTGACTTATTAGCCCAGGTAGAATCAGAATCCCTCATTGAAAGGCCGTAAGAAGGGGAAATTGCCGAGTTTTAAACGTAGGCCTTTAAAATCATGGGAACCTAAGAAGGGGCCGAACCCCCCAAGGCCACCCCCAAGAAGTAGCCGGCGCTATATACAGGGATTATCAACCACCAATTAGGAGGTCATCCCCGAGAGAAAACCCGGAAAATCAGGCCGGCTGTTTTTTGGGCGTGTGTGGCATTTGGGGGGTTGTGCCCCTTAGATTCCCATGCGGGCGGCATTCACCCAAATGGGCGATATAGACACTGCATACATTTTTGTATCATTGGTCACTCGTATTCTAGGTAAAAACTGAAAAAAACCGGGCAGTATCGAAGCCATGCAATGCATACATATAGATATATACATAATGAGTACATAATCATTTATTACTTGAACATATATCACTGAAGTATACTATTTCCATTAAAATCTCACTTCTACCAACAACCCAACACCCAAGCCATTCAATCATCAAAGGCTTCCCCAACCAAAAGACGGTCCTATTAAATCATCAGCCTCAGCCGCCTCAGCCTCTCGCTGCCTGACCTGAGGTGTTGTCGGCTCAGCAACTGAAGGATCGTTTGTTACAGGAAGTTGACTTAGATGAACTCGAAGAAGGTTTAGATCCGGAGGACTCCGGGACCCGACCAAACATTTTTTTTTTGGAACACGGTCGGGTGTCGCGTTTTGGGAGGTGGTTGATGTTGCGAGTCGTCTGGATTTTTTTTGTTGGGTTTCCTGCAGATGATTTCGTTTGGGGTGTTTTTTTTTTGGGGGGGGGTTCCAAGAAAAGAGGGAGTCCTATGATCCTGAGGAATTATTTATATTTTCTTTCCAAAACAGTATATACATGTTTATGCCAGACTCTATTTTATATAGGTCTGTTATTCATTGAAGGTTCCCCCCCAGCCCAAAAAACATACCTTGTGTTTTTTTCCACCTTAGAAAAGCTCGACAGGAGCTTGAGGAGGAATGCCAAGATCTGGAACGAATTCTGCAAGAACAAGAGCGTGACATTGAAACTCGGATGGCAAAAAAAACGAAGTTCTTCTTCCCGGTGATTCAATTCGTGACCATTTTATCCCCAACTAGTTGGAGGTCACCAACAACCTTTGAAAGGGTCACGTTTTCACCATTCCAAAAAGGTCACGAATTGAATCACCTGGAGGCGAGGTGTTCTTTTTTAATTTTTCTCGTGGATTTTCCTTCAGGACCCCTTCTTTTTTCGAAGTTCCATGATTGATGGGAGGGAAAAGTAGTTCAGTTCTTCCACACAACACTAAGCCCAAGATGTTCTTAGGACATTTTTACTCCCCCGAAACTAAGATGCACACCCCGGAAAACTAACATGTCTCCTGAAAATCAATGGTTGGAACATGTATTTCCTATCGAAATAGTCCCTTTTTAGGGGACATATTAGTTTGAAGCTGCTGAAAATCAGTCCTTTGAAAAAGGAATTTCAGAATTCCATCTGAAACATCCACCTCCATGTTTTTTTTTAGCCGTCAGTTTTTCGTGGGGCGGTCAGATCTATTTTGCCGGAGGTCGTCACTGGATAATAGATGGAAAATGTATGAACATGTGGGTAAAGTTGGGGAAGTACCCTAAATTTGTACCACTATGTACCTACTAGGTTTTGAGTTGTATAGGGCATTTTAGGGGATTTTTTTCTGGGAACAAGCTGCGACTGGGTACTCTCTCAAGGGTTACCCGCATTTTCCCTGTGATGAGAGCCTCTCAGAATCCAACGTTGGAAACCGAGTTGAGGAAGCTCTGTACCAAAAGCGTGAGGAGAAAGCGCAAGCACAGGACCCTTTCTACTTGGAGGATCATCCCAGGCCCTGTTTCAGTGGTTAAGAATCATGATGGCCTGAATGGCTTGTAAATGGGGGGTTTGTATATCTACGTGCTACATAAAATGATCCTCCAAGTAGTAAAAAAATGTTTGCTGGGGAAAGGTGCCATCCGGCCATCCGAAACCAAGAGCTGCAGTTTTTTTTTGGGGGGGAGTGGATTGGGTGACATTGGGCAGGTTGCACTGAAAATCGCAGCTGAAGGGAGAGTTTCAGTGAAGTCAGCCATGGAACCAGATTCGTGTGTTTTTTTTTCCTTACTTTCGGTGATGTCAGCCATGGGAAAAGATTCGTGTGTTTTTTTGTCTCTTTGGGCAGTTTGAGTGAGGGATATCATGGCCAGTCCAGCCAGACATAAGGCCTTACAAAGGCCCATTAGTTCCATTAATAAGGCCGTACGTGGGGGGTAAGATGACCAGCCACAAATATTTCAGGAACAATGCTACCCAACACTCAACCAGCTCAGGCTTTGGTAAGGCAAGTTTCGTTGGGGTCTGCAGTTCAACCCTGGTGAAAACAGTGGGAAAAAACCCATTGAATCAATTGAATCACAAATTTTATTGATGGACCCAACAATTAACCATGGACTCCACTGTGAACCAGTGTGTGGGCACCACACCCCAAATGTATAGATAATATGGGTCAAAAACCTCCCCCTACTGGGTACCATAACCCCTGCTGTGGGGAACAACTTTGAAACCCGGCCCAAAGGATTTCCTCATCGAATCGGTGGTGGTTTCATTTTTTTGAAATACTTTCACCCTTGTCATGGGGAAATGATCCGATTCGAGGAGCATATATTTTAACCAATGTGTCGGTTCAACCACCTAACTGTGGGTGTTTTTTAAAAAACAAGGAGGAGCAGAACAACAACAAGTTGGAGCGAGCTTTGGGTGATGATGTTGATCCAGGCTGGGGGTGGCAATGTATCGAAGACCCTCACTTGAACACAGCTGGAGAAACCGCTTGAAAAATCGAAGGCTGTTTTTTTTTAAAGCTGGGAAATCTAGCAAAAATCCGAACTTTATTGAAAATCATATGGTTCTTGAGGGTCTATTGTCCAGCCGTTAGTTTTTCGCAGGTGTAGTAAGTTGAACTCCCTCTAACCCCGGTATTTTTTAAGGATGAGACCACTGATTCATGAGGGATACCGAAAACAGAGATGACGCCTTTTTTCTTTTACTATGCGACCGTGTTTTTTCAAATCGGTACCCGGTACCAGAAAAAAAACCTACGTGGCTTTCTGTCATTTGATTAAAGCACCCAACAAAGCCACGGCTGCCCTTTTCATGGGAGTATGTTCTTCCAAAAAATTTGCTAGATCCCCCGAAAGCTAACATATCCCCTGAAAATGATGGTTGGAAGAATATGTTCCTTTTGATATGGTTCTTTTCAGGTGACAGGGGGGGTTACATCCTGAAAGATCCTGCTTGCCTGTCTTTTTCTTGGACTTTTTTCACCAGAAAAAAAGTCTAAAACTCCGGTTATTTGCTGTTTTATGGGTGATGAAATCCTACCCTCAGTTATATGAAGAGATTGATTCTATAGGCCATGGTTTATACTACCCTGCTATATTAACTTACAAAGAACTACCCCACTTAGAACAAAGAACTACCCAGTTGTACCAACCTGAAGCTCTTGGAGGATCATCCCAGGTAGTAAGTATAGGTCCCACAAGGATCGGGTTATTCACTTTCCAAAAGGCCTATATAAATGGCTTAGAAATGGAGGTTTATAAAACCACTTGCAAGTCCTGGGATGATCCTCCAAAAAAGGTGAATCTGGAAGAGGTGGTTCAAAAGCGAAGAAAACCGTGTTCTTGGATGGGCGCCTGGAGGCACAGACGTGGGTAGGTGGGAAAATGGTCGGACCTCGTGTGGACCTCGAATCACGTTCCCGTTGAGGTTCAAGGTTCAACGTTTTTTCTTTTTAAATACAGCTGCGGAACACGGTGAGTTTCGGTCCCCCAGTTTGAAATTTAATAAGCGTTGAAGTTGACATCCTAGACTTGAATGAATCTAGTGAGGGTGGAAGTGGAACATGCGTAGGTTGAGAGAGATGTTAAACATTTTATTGTGCCAATTGATGAGCTTGGATGATCTCTCAAAAAAGTGGCTATATAGTCAGTGGTGCCAAGCAGCTAAGCAACTCACATTTTCTTCATCATTTTTTTTGCCACGGCAGGGCATCAAGATTCAAGGGGAAGAGAGCGAATCTGGCAGCACATCCATGAGAGAAAAGATGAAGCAAATGGCAAAGACCTTTGGATATGGGAAGTGGGAATTGGGATGTCAATGACTTGTTTTTGTTCAGGAGCAATGGCTAGTAAAGAAAGCTTTGAGTCATACTACATGAAGACATATATACATGCATTAATCGACATGTATATCTATCCTTGACACTTGCAACCAATGACTTTTCTGAAATGCAGAAATCTCATTTTAGATTGACATTGAAATCACCCTTGGGTGCGGTGATCTTGCTTACAGTGAAGCTGTCCCAAGTGTCAAGTCTGAAGCTTGGTCAAATAACCCATGGCCCACTACATGTAATACATGTCTACACAAGTGAATATTATAGTAGATATTTTCAGACATATGCAAAAAAAAACGTTTTAAGAGCAGCACCACTACATGAGAGGTGTGCCACTCTACTTTCCAGTTTGAGACATTGGATAGCTCCAACTTTTGAGTTCCCTGCTGAATGGCAATTTAACACTAAACAACCAGTTTTTTTTTGGGAAAATGGTGGGAAAACCCTTGGGATGAGGGTCCCTCAACGATCAAGCCCATTAATACACCTTATCTAAGTAGGTATTTATTGCGTACAATCCCTTTGTATTACTGGATGGAAATGGTGAGTTGAAACACCCGTTTTTCATGTAATGATTTGGTTCGTCATCCAACTGGCAGCCAACCATTTTAATTCGAGGATATTTTCAGGTACCAGGTACTGATGGTTTTTCTCCTCAACTTTTCTGAGAGTGTAGGTTTTGAGGTTCTTTCTTGTCAGTTGGTATTCTTGGTTTTCTCTTCATCCCACTCGAACTAAGTAAGTCACAGGGAACCTTGAGACTGCAATCTTTCACCAGAAACATGAGGTTGATGAGGCTATTTTGCCAGTATCCCACCCAAAAACTAACATGGAACCCAAACATGGAGGTTTGTTTCAGATGATTTTCCTTTTCAAACAGGTGACTTTCAGGTTCAAAGTTAGTTTTCAGGGGTGTATCCGTATCCCACCCAAAAAAGGTCTTGTTTCAAACATATACTCCTTTTATCTCCTCTTTTGCTTCGTTTTGGGAATCTTGGCCAAGAAATGCCCTACCTTTAAGGGTTGTCTCCTTTCCCACAAGCTGGGCCCTTAGTTTTAAATGGAGTTAAGGGGCCCCTCTAAATGGCTTTTTCAATGGGTTTCAGTGAGGTTTGTTTCACCCTTGAAAGAAGTGGAGTTATTTCACTACTTATAACATCTTGGGGCGTTATAAACCCCTATAAGTATCTATAAGTCCTATAAGTGGAGTTATTTCACTACCTGCTTATAACCGCCTGGTAGGGGCCCATCTTGTAGCGGTTGTTTGTTCGGTCAGATTCCGGGATCCAACCGAAAGGACGGCGGCAGCGCTTTCAAGCCTCAAGAAGACAGCGCCCAACGTGAAACTCGGCTGTCGCGAACGGGGTGATTGACTCTGGAAGTTGGGTGGCTTCAGGTTTTTTATGTTCAATATACCGGAGATACACCGGAGATACTTGATACATGGGAGATATGATGATACATGCACTTGTAAATATATAGCGAATGATTCATGATTTTATTTGAATACATTTATTCATTCATGCACCCCTGAAAAAATTTCCGGGCTGGTTCACCTAAGGGTGGATTCCCAATTGAAAAACAAATTCATCTGAAGTAAACCTGCATGACTTGGGGTTTAGCTCCAGCTGTGACCATACAAACGACAGCAGGCAGACAAGCCATCCATCACCAAACTGCAGATTTCATGGTACGACTGCGCCACAACTGACGTCACTTTTTCGAAAAAAGTCCGATCTGCAAATCGGCAGACAAGGGTGTTCTGATTCATCCCAGAGATTCAGTTCAAAATGTATGGGGTTCATGTTAAATGTTGAAGAACCACCATTGAGAGTATCATTTCCCTACACCCCCCCAAAAATGAACATGGAACCTAAAAACGGAATTCTGGAAGAGGAGATTCAGAGCTTGGAAATCATCATTTTCAGGTTCCATGTCAATTTTCGGCGGTGTACATCAACTTCATATTACAACTTTTGATTCAGTTTTGGGATGTTTAGGGACATACTGTTGATGGTTCAGACATCCTCATAACCACCTGGGATGTAAGAAACCTTGTAAATAATGGGATAAACCAAGCTCAACTGGTGAGTTTACCGGCTTTCTGAACCATCGACAGTATGTTGGATTTTTTTTATCTTTCCATGCAACTTGGCCGCCAAGGGCTCCCAAGATGCATTCTCCGGAGGATTTCAAGGATGATCCCAAGGCTTCGAGTCGTTGATGTTCATATCACTGGCTGCCAGGTTTGAAAACCGGAGAAAATTCAGGTGCTGCCCAGGTGAGAAGAAAAAGTCCCCCGGATTTTTTTCCAAGGACACTTATGTAAGGCGCTTCAAAAATACCCGCAAGAGCGGATGAGTTGCTTCGTTTTGCAGGGCTTGCCTGAGGTTGCATCATTTTGCAGGGCTTTCACGACTACATCAATAGCACTGCAGATCAACTGCAGATCGGTGCCAACAACAAAATACAGTTGAAAAACAGGGGGATCTTGCCCCATAGGATCCATGTATGGCATATTTGCTTGCACTTGGTTGATTTTTAGTGTAAATTAGTAGGAAAATATACAAGTCCCATGGATGCCACGGGTTCAGAAGTGGTCATAAAGTCATCAACGGGGATCGATAGATGGATGATATTGATGAAAAAATCATGGACCCCTGCTAGTTATATCTAGACTTGAGGGGTCTCTAGAGATGGACGAACATACCCTCCCCAAAGTTTAACAGCTCGCCCCTGAAAAGTTACCGAAACCCAATATAGGAAAGGCGAACGTCTTCCTTTCCCATCCATTTTTCAGGGGGCGAGCTGTTAAACTTTGGGGGTGTAACAACATGGAACCCAAAAATGGAGGTTTGGTTCAAATGATTTTCCTTTTCAATTGGGTGATTTTTAACTTCCAAATGGAGGCTATGTTAAACTTCCAGGGGGTTTCATGGGTTTCACTGGTTCCAAACGTTGTAAAATTCGAATGGTTTTTTCAAAGGGGAAAAATGGAGCCAGGTAAAGATGCTTCGTGAACACATAGCTACCAAGGCAACCGTGGGGTTTTCCGTGGGGACGTTTTGGACAGGTGGGAAGGATAGGACAGGTATCTCAAAAGTCGAAGTCGACCCAACAAATGTCACATGTTTCAACCAAAA
Source organism: Breviolum minutum Mf 1.05b.01 (assembly GCA_000507305.1). NCBI lineage: Eukaryota > Dinophyceae > Suessiales > Symbiodiniaceae > Breviolum > Breviolum minutum. The sequence continues at coordinate 11,906 of DF242098.1, read as the reverse complement.
AAACAACCAAAATTAGTATATGGAATGATATTTTAAAATGACAGTTTAGATCATCAAAAAACTGAAGTTTTATATTATAATATCGGATGCCTTGGTGACCCGGATTTCAGTAAAGGATTTCACCCTTTTCGTTTAGGATATGTAGTTGCCTTGCGTTTTTTCGCAGTCTTGTGAGATGTAGATTGCATACGAATGGCCTAAAAAAATTGGTAAGTGGGCTGAAAATCCTACCTGTAGGGGTTATGGCCCAAAAACCAGTTCTAAGTAGGGTTGTATAATTCCATGTTTAGGGGTTATTCCATAAAGAAACCCGTGAAACCCAATTCTCCATGGATAACGATCGACCCGGCCACGGGTTAGCGTCCTTTCAGGACGCTCAACTGGACCAAGGGCAAAAGTTATTGAAGCGCATGCGCTTCGAGCGAAAATTGCTACGCTATTGCCAGAGAAAGGCGGGTGTAGCAATTTTCTCCGCGGAACCGATGTATTGATAGCTTCATTTTGGGAGGAGGCCAAACAATGTAAGCCACACACAGTTCACAATTTCACAAATATCGCCAGCCATGAAATTGCATATGGCTCTTCGGTTCATGATTTAACTTTTGCCAGTCTTTTTTTGTAGATTGAGATATGGCTCCTTTGCTGAGTCCATTCACAGCCTGTCCTCGCAAGGCGAAAGCAGGCTTCGATGACATTATCAAAGAGCTGCTGGGAAAGCACCAGACAAAATGATGAAATACTGTTGATGGGATTTGCACCAGCAGGGATGTATAAAACATAATAAAACCCTGCAAATAATGGGATAGACTCCATATCAAGTGGGTAGCCGGATTTCTTCCATCAAAAGCATGTTGGATCTACCTACTCCACCCACTTTGAGGATCATCCCAGGCCTTGTAAGTGCTCAATAACCATGGTTAGTTTTTGTCCCCTAAAGTAGGATTGTGGGACCCCTTCCAAATGGCCTAAATTACTGAATGGCCAACGAATGGGGGGGGTACCACTTAGTCACTGGGATGATCCGTGTAGGAGGATGCAATCGTCAAAAGTGAAGGCTTACTTCGGGAATCTTCGGGATCTCTTTATAGCCGCAGAAATGTCTGGCTCATCACCTGGGGGAGGGGGGAGTGAACCCAAATGACATGCGACAAGAGCCCTTGTCATTGTCCCCCGAAAAATCACTTGCCTAACCAAAAACAAACCAATCTTTAAAAGAAACACCCGCGTTTTTAATGTTTTCGTGCCCCACCCCCCCAACCAAAAAGAAACCTAAGAAAAAAACACGGGTTTAATAACACATCCCAAGTCATCCTAAGAAAAGAAATCCAAAAACCATCCGTTTAAAGATGTCTTGGTGCTGATTTTCGACTTTCAATGACTTGTTTTGAAGTCGGTAGAGTCCAGGTTTAATCCACCTTCCTTTGATACCTTTGCGGATGGTGAGGCGAAGGGAAAGGCTAAAATGGGGCATGGCATTCGTGGTGCGCAAATTTTGGTGTGTTGAGATTGAAAATCGCCTATATACGGTATAGGAATAGTTTTACACTGGTATTTTACATGTATATAGATTTTTCATATGTCGATTTTTCATTTCTAGATGACAAAAGTTTGATTTCATTGATGGTACAAAAAAAGTAGCATTGATTTTATGTTTCTCCATATCTCTATGATAGTAAAGTGGCTCCTTCCACTTCGGTCCATCCTCAACTTTCCCTGGGGGGATTTTTTCCCCAGGGAGTAGTTGATGCAACTATTTACCATAGGAACGTTAGGCACCATGGATGTCAGAAAGGTGCCATTGAAGGGCTCTATACTTCTCACATTGTCACAGTTTTTTTCTTAAAAATAAACATGTCCCTGGCTAAAACATGACACTTTTCTTGAAATGAGTTTATCATCGTTTGTCCCTTTTTGCATGGGGTTATGTATCACCAGCTGCAGCTATGTTTTTGTTAAACAATGCGTGGAGGGTAGTTTTTGGAATGGTCATCCGGAAGGGCTCTGACGATTCGCCGGAAGAGGTCGAGGTTGGAGATGTGGGCTGACATAGCTGGCCGGAAAAATGGACACGGGTTGAAGATGTATTTCCTATTGAAAATGGTAATTTTTCATTCTTATGTTGGTTTACCAGAGGGTAGTAAGTAGTAGTTGATGGTTTAGAAATTCAGCAAAAACCCACCACGAAAGGATCGTCAAAATCTGTGGGGCCCAACCCCAATTGTGACCCTTGCCAGGAAATAGCTGTCCTTATTAAGTACGCACCATTTTCCCTTAATTAAAGCCTCATTTAGGGCCTTTCAAGGGGGGTGGCATCGGGAGGCTACTCCTTAGATTCTCATGATAGGATGTATAAAACCACTGTAGATGAAACAGGGTCAGGTAACCCATGAACTGGTGCAGGAATTCTGAGCTCTCTCAAATATGGGAGGCTTATCAATTGACATCAAAAAATCTGTTGTTATGAAAACCAACCATTTAGGAGATTTAAAGGAGGGGCCCGGGTCATAGGCTTCTTGAAAAACAAGCGCGGTGAAGAGAGAAACACCCATATGATGTCGTAAAAGTAGGGACCTTAACAAATTCCTTGGCAAAACATGGTGGTTTTCCAACCAAGATTGCTGATTTCATCCCCTGCGCAGGGTATCACTTGAGTGTGACTAAAGGTGGTGGATGGAAGCTTTGGGAAATGATCCAAGGATCGACTCATGGATCTGATGGCCAACAATTTTTCAGATGGCTTGAAAGCACCTCCCTTAGATGATGAAGTTTTGAAGGACATGAAATCCAAAGCGGCAGGCTAGAGGCAGTTGGTGGGGGTATTTTGGGTATCAGGATTGTGATTGGAATTGTTTTTTTTTGGGGGGGTGAAAGTAAAAATGAATAAACATCCCCCAGACACAGATCTGGGTGTTTTTTTTACACAGCCTACAAAACCACCACAAGCGTTTCTTGTTTCGATCACAAGAAATCCACCATCTTGAGTCAAAACTTTGATTGGTTCTGTGTGGTAGGGATGTTCATTAATTCAACTGTTAGGGCATTGTATACAAGGATTCCCCCGTAAAGGTGGGATGACCATCCCCAGGACCCGACCCTGGCACTAACGTGGCACCAGGTTGCTCCTCCAGAGCCCCCCCAGCCAGAGCAGCCAGAGCCAGAGGAGATAATGGAGATACGGGTTTCATAGGGTTGAGGTCCTTGAGCCCTGAAAGTCCACCATTTAAAAAAACAGCAGGTTTTCACCAAAGATTTTTTATGGATGAAGTAGGGATTTTTTTGAAAATTCATCCCAACTTGGGGACGACATTTTTAAAAGATAGTCGGCTTGACTGCCAGGGTGCAGTTTCAGTAGTCTTTTTTTTTGGGTTTCCGTTCCAGCAGATTTTTCTTATTTTTGCTATGCCGGCTATGGTTCAAAACTTCGATTTGGATCCTCAAAAACGAGCTAGCAAATACTACACTCTGGCAAACTATCATAGCAATTGGAAGATGGTATTTCCAACATAAAATGGGGATTTTCCATTGCCATGTTAGTTTACCGGAGGGTAAACGATGATGAATCTTTGCGGACCCCACTTCATGGAGGTGGATGGTTCAGATGATTTTCCTTTCTTCAATTGATGTGACTTTTAAGGTTTCATGTCAATCTTTAGGGGTGTACTTGGATGTAGTAAAGGCTAGTAAGTGGGTTATACCCCTCAATATTCCCCATTTATAATTAAGTTATAACCCATTTACTATCCATTTGCTAACTTCCTGGGACATCCCAAGTATTCTATCCATGTCATGTATTTTTTAATTTGGGGAAGGAGCTTTGAAGATAGAAAGGCCATGACATCTAAAAAGAGGGCATCTTTTAGAGTTGATACTTCTTGGACTGCCCAGATTTCTGGCCTTCAACTAACCCTGGCTAAAACTAACCAAACATGCACCTTAAGAGATAGCGAATCATCCCGTAAGGGTAGCCGGATCCTCTTCTAGTCTCGAAGGACGGTATTTGTGGAGGATAGCCACACATTTGCTGGAGTATCATTAAACAATTGTTTCCCCGATCTTTACGCATGTCTAGCAGCGGGCAAGTTTACAAGAATCGTTAGTATGCCTTTCAACAAGAGACTTCATGTGCTTTCATTCAGTCATGTCACATAATATTAGATAACAGAAAGAAGTAAACAAGTTTAAACATAAAGAACTAAAAGACACGGTAACAGAAACCAAATTGTGACAATACATAAACATAAATAACGAAAGGATAGGAATGGTGGTTTCCGAAGGGCAGAAATGCCCTTGATTCAGGTTTAGGAATTACAGGACAATTTGCCTAGGATCATCCATTTCAATACACCGAAAACTAAAATGGAACCTGAAAAATTCTTCTCCCCTTGGAAAAGGATAAACATCTACAAGACTACCCATTTTTAGATTCAAAATGTTGATTTTTCCAGGGAGGGTATGTCATATTCACCAACATGCCCTTTGAAACATACCTCAACTTGAACATACCAACAGTTGATGAAAGGAACTCCTTTCATCTTGGGAATATTTGGGGATGCCTGGGGATGCCTGGGAGCCAGGATGCAGCCTCCTCAGCCTCGGGCTCCGAGACGGCCGAGGTAGCGACCGCTCCGGCGACTCCGGCGGCTCCTCCGTGGGGAAAGCCCCAAGGGGTCGGAGTGACAAAGGGGGAAACCCTCAGAAAAATGGCAGAAAATACGCCCCCCCAAGTTGAACGAATGGAACCTGAAAATGATGGGTTTCCAAAGTTCGGAATCTCCTTTGCCAGGGACGGATTTTTGATTTTCAGGTTCCAGGTGAAGCTTCGGGAGGGTACATGAAAATACATGAGGTTTCACTGTTTTCTTCTTTTTTTGAGTTTGAATCCTTGTAGAAGTGGCGTTGTAATTGAAGCACCCTACGTATAATCACCATACCTTGAAAACCAATGGGTCTGCAAAATAACAACAATTACAGTTCCTTTTTGGGGTGCAAATGGCCTATTTTCAGAGGCGTTTTAGTGTGACTGACGATCATTTCAAACTATTTCGGGATATCCATTCGTGAAAAAATGTGAGGAATGAGAATGCCGTTTGAGGGCAAACTCGCTGTTAGTTTCAGGAAGGGTACCCTCCAGTAAATTAACATGGCTAGCTCGCTGGAAAATCACCTAATTCTTAGTAGCGGATAAATCTTCATGGCTTGTTTTTCCAGTCAGTCATGTTTGCAGGGCGGGAACATATTTTTTAACTAGGTGGTGGTTTCAAATATGTTTTTTACTTTTACCCCTACCTGGAGAGTTGATCGAAATTTGACTCATATTTGTGAAATGGGTTGGTTCAACCACCAACTAGGTATATCATCCTCCATCTATTGGAGGATAGCTGGGAAAAGCTCAACCTTGGCACCACCAAGGCCAAGCTCGGAGAAGAAAGCAGCCAGTCCGAAAGCCAAAGCTGAGGCGTAGACCCGGGCAACTTGGGAAACACTGTCGAGCAACGGAGTTCGTGCAACGTCAAGCACGAAGCAACGGCTTCAAGCCTGACATGAAATAATGTAGTTCCTGATTGGTTCAGGTTCTTTGATCATTCTTATTAAAATGGTTTATGAAATAATCCCACCCAAAAAACGGGCTAGGATTTCATCCCCCCCAAAAAACAGCACATCATCAAGGGCCCTTGGTCACTAAAACATTTTTGTCGTATCTTAGGGAGCCTGGAATTTTCGGGGACGCTTTTTCGGAACCAGTTTTTAAGCCTAGTTGTATGTATGCCGTGTAATGGAGCTAATGTGTAACGATTTGGCAAACGTAGGTTTTGACACAAGCTCTTTTCCAAGGTCATTTTGGTAGGTCAAACTTAAGTATTAGACTGGCTGCCGGTGGGTTTATAAAAACGGAACCGTGCCTCATATACATCCCACAAATTGTGGAGACTTTCTGTGACTCGCCATGTTTGCCTACTTGGAGGATCATCCTATCTAGTAAGTAGTAAGTGGTTAATAACCACGGTTCGTAAGTCCTCTAAGTAGGGTTAGTCTTGTTATAAATAGCTTGTGACTCCCTTAACTAATCATTTGCTAAGTGGGGTGATCCTTCAAGTGCCCCATCCTGTTTGGTAAGTAGATGCAGCAGACCTTTGTGAAATGTTTTCTTGGTTTCTTCATCACCTGGACTGTAGTGGTTGGTGAGGTTCAGTTCCTTGGCATTCAAAGGATACCATGGTGGAGATCCAGGTATTTCATAGCAGCAATGCTTTTTTTTTTTAAGTTTATTAGGCCAACCAGGAGTGGCATTTTTATCACTGTTACCAAGATAGCAGCTTTGTTTGCAATACCTTTATGACCTGGGATAAACCTCACAATTTACAAACATATCTAATATCTACATCCACTTGTCTCTGCTGTCTTCAGCCACCTCTCCACCCATAGCCAGGCATCAAAACAAGGAGCTCTCCCTGGAGTGGTGAAGAAGATTATGGAGAAGAACGCCAAGAGCGGAGAGGTCTTACCCTGGGCCGATCGTTGGAATCCACGGAGTGACGGCCCTGAGAAAATGGCAGGAAATACATGCAGTTTCACAGTTTTTTGATTTCACTTCTAATTCAATCCTTGTAAACGTGGAGTTATTACACCCTACTTCCAACTGGTTGGGCCGTACCCTAGAAGGGAGAAGAACTCAATAACTCCTCCTGGAAATTTTCCGGTTATAGAACACCTCAAACATCCCTTCTCTTTTTGGGTGTGAGAAAAGATTTTTTGGGAGGATCTTTTGGAAGTGGGATGGTTGGATGTTCAGTCTGGCAGTACGGAAAAAAACCAAAGGTTGCAGAGAGAAGGAGACCTTTTTTTTCTCCCCTGCCTGTGTTTCTCCCTTCAGGGAAAGCAAGCAGAATTAGAATTGAAGAAAGAGGTGCGACTTCGGGCTGTTTTTGTTGGGGTCAATGTTGCTGGGTCGTCCTGGACGGGGGGTTGGGTTGGGGCCCGGGGAGCAAAGGGTGAAGGTGAAGGAATCAAAACTTGGTTCCTTCACAAATGCACCCGAAAAAAGTTGCTTCCATTTTTTTAAAATTGAAGACTTTACCTGACAAAAACAGTTGATCGGGGGTGGCTTTCTTTGAGAATTAGTTGGGGAACCCCCGGTTCAAGTACAAAACTCCCCATGGCGTATGCGCCTTTGGTAAAGGTGGCTTCATGTTGGGAAAGACGACTTCTACGAACCCCATGCACCAACCAGAATACATCCATTTTGGAACATTTTGGCCGTACCTTGAGGTTCACCAAAACCTGAGATGACAACGGAAAATCAACAATTTCTTGAAAGATACATCTTCAAGTGATTGTTTTGGCATTGTCAAGTTAGTTTTCGGGGGTGTACTTTAATTTTTCACCTAGCCCCAAAATGCAGGTTTCTTGGAAATTCGCCACGTCTAACCTAAGAATCGGTGAACCTTTTATCACTCCAAATGCTGCTAAGGTGAATAGCAGGCACCAATTTTCAGACACCGCCATCATTCTTAAACTTGACATTTTTTGTTGTTTTGTGCGCGAAAAAATGGAGGCTTCACAACTTTCACTCTTTTTTTTTCCGTCCCAACTCTTGAACAAATACCAGGAAAAAATTTGGTTGGACTCAAACAAACTGGGGATGGGGTTATCTACAAGCATCACCATTCACATAGCTGTCCCACCTGAGTTGCATGTCGTATTTGTTTTGCCACCTTTCGTAGGTGGATCGTTTGTGCCTCGGTCAAGCAGCTGAAAAAGTGACGACCAGTCAACCAACCACCCCCCAAATCCCCCCAGATCGCGTACCAATCCATAGGAAATGGCCGGCCTTATGATCAGGGCTTATTAAATTTAAATATTAACCATGGGTTGGTTTCCCTTAAGAAATCCGGCTCTTAGACCCCCTTGCTTTTCCTGAGCGAGGGGGGTACGTGGCCGGGGGGGCAGGTTATGGCGGGTTGACAAGCGTCAGGAAGTGGGATATTTTTTTTTGGTCAGCTTTGAAGTGCAAAAATTGGGAATGGAGGTTTTCGGAGGGATTTGGGATACTTTAAAGTCTCGGACCACACGCCCCCCCCAAAACTAACATATCCCCTTTTGAAATGGTCCCTTTTTATGCGACATGTTAGTTTTTACCATCATCTTGGATTTTTTCTTTCAATGGTGATTTTTTTTTAAGACCGGATTGGAATCCATGGGATTCGAAGTTCCCACCCACCATTTGTTGGAGAATGTTTTTAAAATTTTTCCAAGCATCGAAGAAGCAAATCCAAGTAATAGGGAGCGAAGATAGGGAGTTACTCCCCCAGGTTTTCCAAGCGAGCAGCACATCTCACCGGATGGTGTTCGAACAGAAAATTCCGAAAAAATCCCGATCTAAAACTGGCATACTAGCACCGAAGACCGGGTTCCAAATGGAAAGTATTTAGTCTTCAAGCCATCAACTTTTAGGTTCTATGTTAGTTTCAGGGAGGCTAGAGGTACTGAACTGTTCATAGAAAAACCTGATGCAAACAATCACGTACGACGTACACCGGACCTGTTTACAGAATATTCATTCAACGTGATGTCTTGTAACCACAACAACAACAGCAACAGCAACAACAACAACAACAACAACAACAAGAAGCACAAGCAAGTAAGATACTCCAATTGGAATATTTTAGTTGCAGCAAGGCACCAAAGGGAAGCCAAACAAGACCCAGAAGACCTCGAAACAAACGTCCGGGTTGGACATGTTGTGGCCATTTTGCACCACCATTTCGGAGAATGTTTAAATTTTTTCCAAGCATCGAAGAGTCGCAAATCTGAGTTGAAATGGGTCTTCCGAGGCAAGAAGAACTCACAAAGCAAGCAGATGATCTCAAAGAGGCATCCTGAAAGGGAATGCGTTCACGGGAATTTTTTCAGGGACCCATTCTGGCTGCCATGTTTCCTCCACGAAATAGCCCGCCCTAATAAAGGCTTGTTAAGGGGTCATGGTGGGCTTCATAATCCCTTAATGAGGCCTTATATCATGGGGAGTTCCTCCGAAGTGGCCAAGATAACAAAATGGAAGCGAAGGCACTTTTTGCTAAATGGGGGTTACCCTCCCAAAAAACGAACAGCCAAAGCACCTGAAAAATGGTGGTTGGGAAGCGACCCTTTCCTTTTGGGATGGTAACTTTTGAGGGGCGGACTCTTAAACTTCAGGGGTGTCTATGTTAGGTCAGGTCTACAATGTTTAAGTTACTCGCCATATAGCTCAGCGTGGGGGAGCGTCCAAGTACAAGTTCCGTTGTGAACGGAGCTGCTGTAGACCTAGGGATCTACCAGTGACAAGAGTTCGGTAAATTCAGTTGATGCATTCTGTTAATCCCATGATTTGAAATTTGCAACCTTTGAACTCCATCAGTGCCAGGAAAAGAGCAAGCAGAAGAATTTGCGAAAGGCAAGGCGTGTGCGTATTATATATTTAGAAATAATATTTGTTTTTTCACCTAAATTATATATACTGTATATATATATATATATATGCATATTTTTGTGGTGCTTTTGGTGCGCCCTTTGGCTCCGACAAACCATGAGTTTTTGGGTGTTGCTTCCAATGTCGACGACAATTGCTCGAGCTGGCATGAGTTCAACACGTTGAATACCTGGAGGTGGTTTGTTTGAAATTTAGCAGGGGTCAACCTTCAAAAGACAGTTCAACAAAGAGCTGGTGAGGCATTTTCATATACTTAGTGAATAAATGCATCATCCTGTTATGTATACGGAATACCTATGTCACCACTTCCAAGGAGATGTAACTTGTTATTGAAAATCTTTGTTCCTTTGTAGGGATGATCCCCTGTCCCCATATCACCACAAATTTCTTCCATATTTTTGAAAGATTCGACCCCATGAAATAGCAGGCCGGTCAACCCCCTTTAAAAAAAAGACGTTAGTTGAGCATTCACCAAAATCCCTGGTGATTTGCTGTTTTTTTTGGGATCAAATCCTACCCAGTTATATAGGGTTTCTGATAAGCCAGTGTAAGGATCCAAATGAACCAAATCAGGATTTCTGGTCCATTCCATGTCAGGGGTTTTCTTGCCGTTGCTCAGTTAGGTTCTACGGTTTTTTTCTCGTGAATTCCTGCACGCCTGCTGTGAGGAGATCAAGGATTTGCGTAAGGAGTTCCACACCCTCGCAGTTTCTTGGCAATTCCCCGCAAAAAATGAGAGCTTCAAGAAATGACGGTTGGTGGAAACCATTCTTACAACATGCCATATATATATATGATATATCTATGATATATATATATAAATATGTTTCTTATCTACATATTACAACTCTACTGTCATATATGCGCACACCTAGAAAAATACATACATGTCTATTTTTTGTCCCTTGCTGGGTGGTTGAGTTCCATATGGCATGTGTCACCACGCAAGATCGCCAACCAAGCTTCCAGTATTTTTTTTTCCGAAGGCCAAAGATTCACAGCCAACGAACTGACCACCCCTCCCAAAAAAAACAACCATCCTTACAGTATGGCAGCACAACAAATGCTTGTTTCAACAAACTTCCCACTTGAAAAAACACGTGCTACATACAACACATACAATTCTTTTTATGTTTGTATGTTATGCCTTGTTGGACCACCAAATGAAATGTTTGTTGGCCCATTGGAAGCTACCAGAGGATAGAAGCGCTCCAAAAACTGTGGAAGGCAACGTTGGGGGGTAGCTTCTGTCTCAGTTGGTGGTTCGGTGGTTCCCGGGTTCTGATTCTACAAGGGTGGTTGGAAGGGAGAATTGGTTGAAGCTTGTGAAGGTATCTCAATTAGGAAGGTCCCAGACCCGACTGGAAGCAGCTGAAAAAATGGAAATGCGATACCAAACTCAGAAAGCATTTTTTTTTGAGGGGTTCTTACATTTTAGTTTTTTTTGTCATGAAAATCCAAGGGCACCCCTCCAATGCCAACCCCTCCCCCAGGACATAAGGCCATATTTATTAGGGGGGTCATTAGCCATTGTTGAACCTTGAGAATTCGCTAATCAGGCCGTACCCCAGGGTTACGGTATCTAAAAAATTCATCCCCTTATGAAGGTGACGCAGTGTTTTTTGGCGGCCAAAAGGCTTGAGTCTTTTACCACATTGGATTGAATGATCCTCCTGTTTTGTTTGGCAGTCGGCTTTTGATGAATTGGCTGATACTGTTGATGGTTCAGAAATCCGGCTAACCAGTTGAGGTTGGCAGTTTATCCCATCATTTACAAGGTTTTATACATACCAGGTGCAGGATTTCTTTCATTAATATTGATAGGCAACACATACAGTACCCATATCATGATGATAGATTATACATTTCATTTTTTAATTGCTGCCAGCGTGAACTGATGTTTCTCTGTCTATGCGGCCGTAGTTTTGTTGTATTTTTTGTCATGTTATGGTTTATCCAACCCTTTTTTGTCACTTTTTGTCAGACCTGGTTCCCCAAAAATTCCAAAGGTATCCAAGAACAGATCTCCAAAGAAGAAGAAAAGCACAGTGAGATTCAGAAAGAGTTGCTCGGCTTGCATCCAAACCCGTGGTGCTGCCATGTGCTGATTCGCGTGGTGATTGTATGTCAGGGTTATATCTTTGAAATACCCACCCACTTCAAGCATCCCAGTTCGTAAGTGGTTAATGGGATATGAAAAATAGTCACTTTGAACAGGGGTTGACACATGTGGACCTTGCTAGGGTCCCAGGGTGCAAATTAAGATTCTGTGTCATGTCCATCAAATGAAACGATACTGCGACGTATGAAATAAAAATAGATGCCCACTCCACAAGCATGCGTAGAGGCCTTGCTCACAATTGCTTCCGTTACAAAAAGCCGGGCTTTTTGCCTCGGACCCCCTCCCCCCCGAATGAGCCATACAACTCTTAGTGTGAGA